>VZUI01043119.1:0-38252 GCA_013401135.1 Cettia cetti
AAAAAAAAAAAAAAAAAAAAAAAAAAAAAAAAAAAAAAAAAAAAAAAAAAAAAAAAAAAAAAAAAAAAAAAAAGTTGAAATAAAGGAAAAAAGTAAATAGGCTAGCACATAAATCACTGATAAATTTATGATCTCAAGGACATAATGAAGGGAATAACTGAAAGAAAAGGTTGATGTGTTTCTGTGAGTGGGAACAGGATCTGCTGGGACATGAATGGATGTGGAAGCAATGATTATCAAGCCTATGGTAATTCTGCAAGCACTTAGGAAAGAACAGGTTTAGCTAAGAGCCCAGGCATGAGCCTCTCTCAGCTAACGGACTGAGGATGAGATCAGCCCTCAGAGACAGAACTAGCCCTGCTACCACACTGAAAGAGACTTCTCGCTGGCTGAGAAGCTGGTCAGACAACCACTGGAGATGGATCAGTAGAGAGGAAAATGGATGGACAAGGGTTTAGGGGTTTTCTTGCCTCTAAAGAAAAAACAAACAAGCCTTCTTCATGTGGTATCAAAATTCTTGGTATGAATTACAGGAAATTACAGGCTTTTTTGCAACTGAATGTAGATATTGCTCTTATAAGACAGAAGACTTGATCCTGTAATACCTCCTTCCTACCTACTCTTTTACTCTCATGTTTAGTCATGCTTGGAATTATAAGACAAAGTACTTGGGACAAGCACACCATCTTAAAAAAAAAAAAAAGTTAAAAGTACACAGGTGCACAAAACCAAAACTACTAACACCCTTTTCCATGGGGTCCACTGAGCTTTGAAAAGGGTAGTTTAACTAGCACCTGACTGTATGTCATCTTACTGAAAATCTGTATTCAGGAACAAAAAGTGCCTTGGTCTCTCACAACAAAATGTTCTTAAGATCTGAAGCACATATAACTGCATACCGAAAATACTTCCTACACCAGTGTTTTACATACATTATACAATTTAAATCTAGTCACTTACCAGATGCCATCCAGCTGTTTCCCTGTATGCAGAGAAAAGAAGAGTTATTAGCAATGTATTTTCCAGGTTTTAGCCTACTTTCTGTCAATCACTTAAGAACCATGCTTATTATTTCACCATGATTTAATCCAGAGTTGCTTCTAAAAAATCCAGAATGTCTTTCAAATTAACTACTCAATCCATAATACTGTTGTACTTCTTCCTTCCTGGCAGACAGAGGTTGCAATGCCATCCTATCCTACTGGTGCTTACCTTTCTTAGTTGTTTTTCTACAGACCAAGAAAACAACTTTTTCCTAAAATTAGAGTCATCAATCAGGAGCAGAAGAGTTGAATTTGACAGATTTCATAATTACAGGCAGCTGGGCAGCAGAGTGTATTCAGTTGTCTTTTTCAGTAACTGATGAGAGGTCTGACAAACATATGACCAGTGGTGGTAGCCTCTATAATGTATTTCACAATTTCCTCCTTTCCCTCCCTTCCCCTGCCCTTAAAAATTAGTTTAAATGGGAACCGAGGTAGAAAAGTACAGCATTGAAATTTATACAAGTTGCAAAGCTCTTTGTTTTGCAGAACACAGCAGCAAAGACTTGCTTCAGAAACCACTGCACTGACAATATAACTGTCTCTCAGAGAAAAGGTCCCTTTTAAAATGTGTTTCCAGTTCCCTGGAAGCAGGAGACCTAAACCTCTCTATTGTTCATGGTAGGATCTCAAGATCCTCTTTCTAAAAGGTCACAAACTTTTACTGCTCTAGGCTCAATTATTTTATCTATCATAACCTAAAGGCTTGGTCCCTAATACCCTCCTTTTGGGAGCTTGTAGGGAGCCAGTGCATGCTGTGAGAGATGTGCTCTAACTTTATTTCCTGAACAAGGTGCATAACCCCCAAGAAGCAGATTTAGAATAGAAAAATTGCATGCACACCAACATTTGGTATTCTCTTGAACCCAAGCACTAGACTGAGTACTCCTCTGCCACAAGAAAAAGCAATCCCTAAGACATTTTTTTCCCACTCAAGTCTGAAGCAAAATAGGTACCTGCTTCAGATGAGGGTCATAGAAGAGCAGAGGCGGGGAAAAGGCTGTTGTGACTACAGAGACATCAGCTGAAGTGAGTACACGTAGTTTTGAAGCAGGTGGACTGATCTGTCACTCCCATGGATCACAGCCAGGCAGCAACCACATTCCCTGTCAACCCATCGCACAGAAACATAGGCTTGGAGCAGGATGAAGGCCAAAAGAGAGTGGCAATAATGACAGAAGCAGAACAGTGTGCAGTATCTCAGAAGCATCTGCTGACCCTTTAGCATGTCCCACTGTTGTACTTCATGATCCTTTGGCCCTTGTTCCACATCCTCCCCATGAGAGGCTTCACCTTGCACTCTAGAGCTGCCAGCACCCATTGGCCCTGCCAGCTCAGCACCACAGGTAGCACTGGCCTCTGGTTCGCTCTACCCTTTGGCTTTGCCCAGTTAGCATTCTGTGTATCTATTAACAAATTATCACACAATAAATTATCACAATAAATAACTTTTTCACTAGAAATCTGAACTTTATCCTTCAGATCAGAGAAACAAACCATTTCAGACAGCACGTATTAGAATTGTGCCTGTTCTTTGCATGCTAAATTGAAAGAGAACATCTTAGTATTTACTTTCAAACACACCTGCAGCAAAAAATAACAAAAGACAATTACAAAAGAGAGTTGCCACTTTGTACCTAGATTCTGTATGCAGGTGGAAGAGCTACAGTAGATATTAACAATGTCACAGACCCTGCCAGGACCTGCTCATGCAATTACAACACCTACCTGATAATACCACTGCAGCAAAGGCTACACAATGGGCTGCTCTAGCAAGGCTGCAGCCCGCAGCTCAAGGGAGGTCATTCTATCCTCCACTTTGACACTTGTGAGACCACCTCTGGAGTGCTGTGTCCACTTTCAGATCCCCACAGTACAAAAGACACTGACATACCAAGCTGGAGCACTTATTGTACCAAAGAAGAGCTGAGAAAATAGGTGTGTTCATCCTCAAGAAGAGAAAGCCAAGAGTCTGTATTCCTGTCTACAAGTACCCAACAGGTATGGATGAAAGGGGACCCTTGCTCTACTTAGATATGCACAGTGAAAGGCAACAGGTACTAGCTGGAAAATGGGAAATTCACAATGCAGTAGGAAGCAGGGAAAACATTTATCATGAAGATGGTAAAACACTGGGGCAGGAGTCCAGAAGACATATGGGATTTCCATCTTTTACGATACTTACAACTCTGCTGTCCAGGGCTCTGAAGGATTTGCTCTTGTTGGCTCTACCTTAAGCTGGACTTCTGGAAGTTCCTATTCACCAAAGTAATTGCCTGATTGTGTGTACAAAACCCAAGCAGGATTCAGGAACTGGACTTTGCTTTGGACTGCAGTCCAATCTTTGCTGCTACACAAGAAGTATGCAGCAGTCCAAAGGCAACAACTGCCAGGGCAATAACAGAACCTTTTTTGGCAAGTGAAGCTGCCTATCTTCACAAGGCAGGTCAGTCTGTAGCTGCTCAGCTCAGTCAGTTTGTGTCAACACTGGTCTGAAAATCTTAATGAAGCTGCAGACTCACTATTTTTCCTTGGCTCCTAGAAGTCATTAACCAAGCTGGCATTGTGGAAAACACACACCAGGTCTGCAGCACTGTTAACAATAAAGCATCTGTGGTAGCTCTTCAGCCTGCTGCAGACAAAATACAATCCCTTTCTTCCACTGATGGACTATTTGGTCAGAGGCAGTGGAAGTGTCTCCAATTACAACACTGCTGGGGGAATCCCACGCCTAAGAAACCTGCCATTATTGGCCACATATGCATCACCCAGAGACATCCAAGACTGAGAACTTTTGGTAAGCTGCTGCAGTACCCCAGGCTTCACAGCTCACTGTTGTCATTTCAACTCAAACCAAGCCACAGAGGAATAAATAAATGGCCGCCAGTTTCTGAGGAACTCAGGCAGCTCCCTCTCCTACTGCTCAGCAAGAATACCAGTGTTGTTTGTCTGTCATGTAAGAGGTTATGTACAGACCTTCACAGACACAATCATCTTCCTCCTGAAGTTTTGCCTCTGATGGGGATCCTCCTCTATGACTCTTCTTGCCCTTTCTCCCAGACTCGAACACTGCACAGAATAGGTGACAGCTCACCACCACTACCACCCTGATAAGCCCAGGTAGAGCAGGCAGGGCAGCCTGCACTAAGCAGTTATGTTTTGCTTTCTGCTCAACACTGCCCACTATATACAAAATATTTTGCTCAGAGCCTCTGAAGGCTTGATAGACACAACAGCCCCAACAGCATGACCAAGCAAGGCTACAGCTTTGCTGCCAGTGCTAAAACACAAGCTAAGCTGTATCTGGGCCTTGCAGCAACACTTTCCAATAAAGCTACTTCTGGCAGCACTGTCCAGCTTAAAAACCAGAAGCTCAAGTTTGCCATGAACCTCCCCAAATAATCCTACAGTGCAATAGCGCTCACATCCCATAGTCAATTGAGTGGACTGTAAGAAGGGATTGCAAACACTGTCCAGGATACTGGCACATATCATATTTCCTGTTCTTCCACTCCTTGTCACAACATTCCCAACTCCTGCGGTCACTGCAATGTGGGTAGAACTGTGTGCTGGTACTGCCACCAAAACCAAGCCATTTACTCACAACCTGAGGCTGTCTATTACTATATAGAGAAGTCTGATTCTCCAGTAATTTCCATTGGAGCTACAAAAGTCTTTGCAGCACTAAATTGCAGGCATTACACTTTACTCAATACCAACATTAAAGCTAATCCAAAGGATGCACATGCTCATAATACAGAACAGGAATGTCCTGATGGGATGATGCTCTTTTGGGCACTTACTGTATCTGAAGGGAGGGTATCTTGAGGATGGATCCAGGCTCTTCTTAGTGGTGACCAGCAATAGGAGAAGAGGCAATGGGCAGAAACTGAGGCACAGGAAGACCCATCTGAACATGAGGAGAAATTCTTTACTGTACAGGTGATGACACACTGGAATAATGGGCCAGAAAGGTTGTAGAGTTTCTCTCACTGAAGATATTCAAGAACTATCTGGACACAATCCTATGCAATGTGCCTGGGATGATGCTGCTTGTGCAGGAAGATTGGACCAGATAACCTGCTGTGGTCCCTTCAAACCTTACCTCTTCTGTTATTCTATTATCCAAGTAAAATAGGGAAACAGCAAGATGCTGCCTAGTTTAAATACTTCAAGGGTCAGGGGGCAGTTGAAAAGGAAAGGTTGGTGCAAATTTAGATGTACACATTTAATCATACAACATTTACTACACATGGCTAGGCACCAACTGGTATCAGCTCTTCCAGAGAAATTGCCTATGTGTCAGCTCCGCCTGAAGCAAATGTGAAGCAAATCAGCTTCGATCTGCATGCATTCCAAGCTAATGCAAGTTAAGTATCTTGTTATTGTCACAACCATGACCATGGACATGAAAAGCTACTGTG
The DNA here is from genome assembly GCA_013401135.1 of Cettia cetti. Taxonomy (NCBI): domain Eukaryota; kingdom Metazoa; phylum Chordata; class Aves; order Passeriformes; family Sylviidae; genus Cettia; species Cettia cetti. The sequence goes on from VZUI01043119.1 coordinate 5,468, forward strand.
TTATATTCGTCAGAGTTTAGGGGGATAGCCTGTCAGTCTTTGGAAACATGATCACTATGACATTTGAGTAATTTTTGTTTGGGGATGTTTTGTTTGTTTATTTACTTTTTTACTTTTCCCTTGCTGATGTACTTCTGTGGCTCTTTCCTGAAAATACTCACTAGAACCTGAGGGGAGATGCCAGTTCAGCATAAATCTGTGTGCTTAAGCATCTTAAAGATTCAATGTGTTCCAATAAGGTAGACTATCATGTAGCAAGTAAACAAGTTTTTATATTTGCTGGTTTATTTTTTTTTAATAACATTCATAGTTCAAATACTTTAATGGTGTTTACATGAGCCAGAAACCTACAAGAAAAATGGAACATCAACAATTCCAGGACCCTTGGCTTAGGCACAGGAACATGGAGAATGAAGTAGTTATATTAGTTTCTTGGAAAATCAATTCAGGAAACAGTAATTGTTTGGATACAGGGCTATTTTGAAAGAAGAAACAAGCCCATATAATTTTAGAATACAATCAAACAGAATTATTTCCATGCTTAGATTTGTCTGGAAGGCCAAGCACAAGGGAGATTAGATGCTCACCAATCTTTTTTATCATCACAGTAACTTATTAATCTTGAGGGCCAAACAATGTTGATTATTCCTGTGCATTTTAAATATAAAATGAAAGTGGCATTTGTATATTAATCCAAATTATTACTGAATAATACTGAAGGGCAGAAGAGTTCTGAGACATGAGGGAAGGAACTGTCTGTGCAGATGGGCGCTTAGTTTACCCCATTCATAGTTTAAGCCATCCAACCCTCAGTGCAGTATTTACGCTTGCTTTTGAGCTGTAAAGAAATAATAGGAAGCTCAGTATCTTTAACAATATATCTGTCCTCTGTAATGGATATGCAAGCCCCCGAAGACCATAAAAGACAAAAAAAAAAAAGTAGCAAACTGGTCTCCTGTGGAATCAAATAATACAATTTGGTCAACCAACATGGATATTTCTAGCAGTGCATTGCTTTGCATATTGTTGTAATTTCACCTATGACAATCCATTAAGATTCTTGCCTTTTTAGAATTGAAAATTACTCTAATTAGGCAAGCACTTAGTCAAGCACTTTCTTCTATGTGTTGCCCAGGGTGCTCAACCAAGGCAAAAGCCCCCAAAACCTAATGGAGAGGGAGGAGCTTGTTTCAATTCCCCTCCCCATAAGGTGCCTAGAGAGACCCAGAAGTAGGCTATATTGGGGGAGGGTAATGCACGTGATTTTAATGAAATCCCCAAAAATTGCTGGGAGTAAAGCTGACAGATTATCATGCTAAGCAATTAAAAACTGCTCAGAACAGATGGAGAAGAAGCAGAGAAATGTGCTGGGCTGGGAAAATGGCAGAAGGCACCTCCTTTCAGCAGTTACCTTTCACTCCAATTCCCTCTGGGCTGTTAAGTCCCTACAGCTGAATGCACCACTTAAAAATTTCAACCAAAACTACTTCCAGTCCACTCAATGTTAATTTATACTACACTGAGCCAAAGCTGCTATGGTTAACCAAACTACCAGCTCACTCAATAACCTCAGTTACAGGACAGGAGAACTTTGAGAGCTGCTAGACATTTTTCTGTAAGCCTATGATGCAATAGGATTTTAATCTTCCTTAAAGACTTCTCTGCCTTTGGATATCTACTTCAAAATCAGCACTGCAATCTGAATTATTCTCTTTACCCTCCACAGAATCAGGTGGATTATGTTTACTGTCTTGGTAACAGAAATCTTACTGCATTCAGGTCAACATTTCTTTATTGTATCACGCAGTTGAACAGACAAATGTAGTCACTGAGACTGGGGGAGAGAGGACTAACGGTATTGAGAAGATGCAATGTACAGCAATATAAAAATTAAACGTGCTGCTTCTGCTATCAAAGGCAATTGACTACAATTTTTGGTTATGTATACTTCAGAATAGAAATATTTGCTAAATTACAGGAAGCTTACAGAAAAAGTAAGAAGAATAAAAGCAGTCTGGGTAGAAAAAGAGTAAACTTGCCAAGAAAATCAAACACTGCCCAAGGGACAAGACTAAGTAACTCTAAAGCTTGCTATGAACTGTGCTAAATATCTCTCACTTCCAGGTTTATCATTAAACAACAACAGAGAGAACTGATACTGGAAAAGCCAGTATAACATTCAGGAGTGAGAGCTGATCCCTGAAGGCTGTGCTGACAATAGTCCACAATACCTCTGGACCCTATTAGCACAACAAGACACAGTGCAGTGATGCTCTTGCAGTGGTCAGTCTCATAAGACAGGATTCATCTCCCTCTGGGAAGGGGTCTTGTGCTGCTGTTTTCAAGCCTGAGAGAAACTGATTTTAGTACAATCAATTACTTTATTTTTTTTTTCTTTCTAAAACAATGCATTTCAATTTAGACAATATTACAGAATTATCACTCAAAGCAAAAGCATTGTTTCAAACTTGGCATTAAAGAAAAGAATACTGTAAGTAGAGATGCCAAGAGTAAATCATTTAAGAAATGCCTTCCTCTTTAATTTCTATGACTTTCCCTGATGACCTACAGTTTATGAACATCACTAAGGAAAGAACTGATATTGATCATCTGAAAGTTGGTATACAGAGAAATAGCTAGAGTTTTTTTTTTGTTGTTCTTCAAGGAAAAAAGGCCTATGCATGAAGTAAGAGGAGTATTCTCTCAATCACTTGGCTCTTGGGGAGGTTTCCTAAATCATCTGGAACAGAGCTGAGTGTGAATGCACAGAAGACACAACTTAAAGGAAGAAAGAAAGAATGATTTGGTTTATGGACAATCATGTCACTGGATCCTCACAATCTCTAATGTTCTGCAATTTGCATTGTCACTGTGACCACACAGGCCTAGCTGGTCACATTCCATGAACACATCTGAACTCAGTTACCAGGCAGAACTAGCAAGTAGCACTTTCCCTACTACCCAGAGTGTCCAGGGTTTAAGCTTTCCTTTTCACTGCTCGGACTCCTAGAAATTTACCACCAAACTATATCACAAGCACAAAGTTTTTAAGTTGTTGTTTGAATAGATTAGAAAGCACCAAAAATGAAGTCATGCACTACGTGCTTTTATATGGAAATTCAGAAAGCTGCAAGATCCCAAGACTGACTTTGTAGGTAAGAAGGGTGCTAAAAAGCCTTTGCTTGATCTATGTTAAAAGTGACATGGAGATAATGATAGTGGCAACTTATCTCTATTATAGTCTTTGCTTGGACCAACACTTTGAAATAAGAGTGGTTAAATTCTACTCAACTCAAATACAGATAAATCATGCACCCATGTAATCTCAAGATTTATAACTCTTAGCACATGATAGGTGAAAAGCTACTTCCCTAAAGGCTACAACAGAAGCAACTCTGACCACACAAAAAGTTTTGAGGTTATCCAGTGCAGGAAACACACATCTCCCGAAGTGGTTGCTACTGCCTGGCTAACAGAGCACAACACACATGATCTATGTACTATTTTCTTCTCAACTTCGCAAACTTATCATTGACCAGCACGAAACCTGATGCTAAGAATTGTTTGGACTTGCATTATACTTGCAGGAAATCACAGAATATCCTTATAGGGCAGATGAATGCCAAAGTGAATGCCAACTAACTGTAAAACAAGATTACAAAAAGCCATCTGCTCAGATATTGAGCCTGTTGAGAAGTTTCATGCCACACAGACTGCTGGTCTGACACGGACCAAAATCTACTCGTAACAGGTATAAAACACTCTCTTGTTGTGCTCCTAATTCCTGCTTCCAAAACTTCAAGTAAAACTTGTTTCCTTTCAATCCCAGGTTTCAGGCTCGGTTGCACACAATCTCGACGAGACATACAACAGACTCCGACAAACTCTCCGAAGGAGAGGGCTGATGGCTGCATATCACCAGCCCAGACCAGCTTCGCCACAACATGGAGCCGTTCTAACTCAGTAACCCTGTAAACAGTAGGCACCCTTCAGCTCAGCCTTCCTGCCGCGGCGCCACAGCAGCCGGGGAGTCGGGAGCTGAGCTGTCCCTCCCTTCAGGGGCTACCGGGACCTGAGCTGTTCCTACTTTCGGGGGCCAAGGAACACTTTAAATCTGCTGTTAGTAAATACCACCCGCACAGCGGCAACGGGCGGATGGGGTAGAAGAGGCTGGACCCAGAGCAGCTAAATCTGCCGCACTCGTAAAGCTCGTCCGGAAGACAGCGGAGTCAGGAATCTTGCAGCCAAACCCAGCTATGTTCTGAAGCACCGGGCCCCCGGGCCTGCCCCGCACATCCCAAGCCGTGCTGCGCCCGCCGGACACCGCCGCCGCCCGGTATGCCCTCCGGGAGCCTTCCCCAGCGGGCCGCTCCCTCAGGAGAACGACAGCGGGCGGAGATCACCACTCCCGGGGCAGAAGGCGGCGACTTCGGCCCCACTTCCCGGCGCGGCAAAGCCGGGCCGCGGCGGTCAGTGGCGGAACGCGAGACCCCGGGACGCGGCGGCCGGGGCGGCCCCGTTGCTCCCGCCGTGCTCTTACCCAGCATGAGGGGGCTGAGGCGCCGGGCCATGCCCTTGGACAGGTCGTACACATAGAGTTTCACGGGGTGCAGCGCAAGCGGCTCCTCCATAGGAGTGCGGGCGCGGCCGCCAGGCAGCAGCCGGAGCCCCTGCGGACAAGGCTGACCAGCCCTTCCCTCCGGGAGACGGAGGGGAACGGGAGGAAAGGACGGCCCCGGTGTCGGACCCCGGCGCAGCGGCACCAGCCCTAAGGTGACAGACGGGGAGGAAATGGTGACGCTACCTGGCGCATGCGCGGCTGGCCCGCGCCTGCCGGCCGACGCGTCGGTGCGCGACAGCGCCAGGGGACGGAACTACAGCCAGGAGGTGGGGGCGCTGTCATTGGCTGAAGCTCGGAGCCGGGCGCAGAGCGTGGAAGCTCCCGCCCTTCGCTATCCCACTGCAGCCAATCCGGTCGGAGAGGAGGAGCGGCTGCCCCAGGAGGGGCGGGGCCCAGCTCATTTCTGCTCTCACCATTGGTCAGGGGGTGGGATGATCTGGTAAGCGACGGTTGGCTGAGCATGAGCGGGGTTATGTGGTGCAGTTACTGCGCCTGGCGTCAGCCACTCCAGCGCTTTCCGAGGCGGTGTCGCGCGAGCCATGGCGGGGTGGGGGTCGTTCTACCGGGCCGAGGGATTGGAGAAGGAGGAGGAGGAGGAGGAACAGGAAGAGGAGGAAGGGGCTGAGGCGGTGGGTAAGGGCCCCCCACCCCCTCACGGAGGGCAGCTCGGGGCTTGCTGCCTGCTTTCGAGGCTCCACGGGCGGAGGGGCCGCAGCTGAAGTTGTTTTTCCCCGTTCCGTAGTGGACCAGAGGTTTTCGGGCCGGGACAGCCTCATCTTCTTGGTGGATGCCTCCAAGGCCATGTTCGAGTCCATCGGGGACGCTGAGGCTCCTTTCGACATGACCATCCAGGTAGCGATGGATAAATTGCTAATTGCTAAAGGCAAGACTTTCACACTTTACTGAAAACTATTTTCTTCTAATTTTGACCTGTCTGCGTTTTTTTCAGTGCATCCAGAATGTGTATACCAGCAAAATTATCAGCAGTGACAGGGACCTGTTAAGTGTTGTGTTCTATGGTACAGAAAACAACAAGAACTTAGCAGATTTCAAGCACATTTATGTTCTTCAGGAGCTGGACAATCCAGGTAATGAAGTTTGTGTAAAAAGATGGAGTAAGGAAATGAGTATAGTAGCATTGTTAATAACTAATCTCTCTAAGAGAGCTGTCAGAGAAGCTCTTGCTATTTAAATCCATTGTTGGTGGTTGTTCTGGTTTAGTGCAAATTTGGGAGGAAACCTCTAGAAAGCAGATTCAAGCGGCTCCTCCCCCTACTGCTTCAGTAAAAGATTTCCTTGGAGAAAAAGTGGGAAAAACCTGCATTTAACAAGCAAAGGATTCACAAGCTTAAAAAAGTAATCATATTAAACAATAAAACCTCTTGCTGTTCTGAAGAGATGGCAAATTCAGAAAGTCCTTGTCATGGAGTGTAGCTTGGCTCACTCAGTCTCTTATCAGTCCCTCCTACACTGGAAAATGCCGCGTCCTGGGCCCCAGTGGGTCATATGAGTGAGCTCCTGGTGTTTTTCTGGGTTTTCTGTCCAGAGCAGGTTTAAACAATTCCAAGAAAAAGAAAAACCATAGTCCGAGGAACTTCTCTGCCTCAGCTATCTAAAAATACCACTAACTAAAAAGCAAAGGAGAGCTCTCTCCCACTGTCCATGGTGCAGACAACACAGTCTTGTGAGAGAGAAAAATGCAGGGGAGCAAAGCAGTTTCTGAAAACAAACTTTGTGCTGCTTCTCTCCCCCTTCACTCTTGGAACCAGTCTTAAAGGTGCAGAACTTATTGCTGAACTAAACAGAAGAATGGGGATACAATTCAGCATCATAAACTCACCCCATGATAGATTTAGATATTTATTGAAAGGTTAGAAACTTCATGAGAGCCTAGCATTTTCTCTTAGAGTTTGTTCAGATCCTTTTCTATGCCTTTTCTTACATTTTAATGTGGTGGCTTGCCTTGCTGTCTGCTAAACCTAAAAGTATCTCAGTGGAACTCTTGTCCGTCAGAAAAGTCTGTGTCCCTGCTAAGGCACCACACATTCCAGCTGATCGAAAATATCATGGAATGGCTGAGGTTGGATGGGATTTTGGAGGTTATCTTGTCCAGCCCTCCTGCTCAAGCAGTGTGAGCTAGAACAGGTGGTTCATTATGGTAGCCTGTTTGGGGTGTTCCATCTTTTGATTTCCATAATAAGTTCTGCAATTCTTGAATTTTGCTTTTTCATTTAATTAAGATTACATACCATCTGCTTGATAGCAAGTGCTAGTTGCTGAATTGCAAGGCAGTAGGAGAAGTGCAAAGAATACAATTCTAGTGGTGACAGATTGTCTGACAGTTGAGAGTCTTCTGGGGGAATTTTGTCTACAATTTTTAATAGCAGCCTTTATGAGGCTCTCTCTGAGGACATTTGATTTAATTTTCTTTACTAGGAGGTGCAGGTTTAATTACACAGGGGCTTCTCCTGAAAGAATTGCGCCTTGTCCTATTTTCAGAATTTATTACGGTGGAGACCTGACAAGACTGCCTTAGGTTCTTCTCCCTTTTCAGGCAGTGCGTTATAGGTCTTGCTTTTCCATTTTCCTCTTCCTTTCCTGCTTGTCCTTTCTCCCATGTTAGAGGCAGCAGCCTTGCCATGTGGATAAAAACATTGCAGGGGAAAGGTGGATGTTGTTCTGATGCCTTGTGAGGGTACCTGGAACAGAGACTAGACAGTATTAAAGGAATAAAGTAGGTATTTATTAAAATGCCTTTAAAGGAGACACCTTGGCAGTACAAGAGCCCGGCCATGGCTCCACCCAAGATGGATGTCCAGTCACAAGTTTTCACACTTTTGTAAGTTTTAGTCCATTTACATATTGGGGTTAATTGTCCGATCACAGCTTCCGGTTGTGAAGTCCCATCTTCCGAGTTTGCTCTCCTCAGTTTGTTCATGTTTATACTTTTTGGGCCAGAAGCTGTAACGGTGTCCTTGGTTCTTGGACTGGAAAAGGATTGTTTTGCCCAACTACCCTGTGAAGAGAACTTGCTAACACTTTATATGAAGTTCAGAGTTATATACCAGTGCAGTATTGAATCTAGAAAATATGAAAGCTAAAACAGTTTGAAAGGAACAGAACTGTGTATTTGCTGCCAATGGAGAGCATAGTGCTCTGGAGAAGGAAGAGATGCCATAGGTGGTTATTATGGAGTACATAATTATGAAAATATACATTAAAGGACGGATGAGGAGATGAAAATAAAATAGTAAAGGGAGAGGAAAACATTTTCAAATGGGATTTTGTACGTGCTGTAGAGTTTAAGTGAAGGACAAAGGAAGAAGCTCTGCAGAATGCAGTGGCTGAAAAATGAAAGCTTGTCTCCCGTTGTAGAGTAACAGGAGGAAACAGAACTTCCTGTTAGATAGATGAGAAAAGGAGTCCTAGCTGCGTTGAAGTAATCCTCAGAGCTGCAACAAGGCTGTGGACACCTGACCTGAATGTTGCTGTGCTCTGCGTGGTGATCTGTGGTCTTCATCTCTCTGTGGATTCTCTCTGATATGAGGGGCGAGGAAGGAGGAGGAGGAGCTCACCACCTTCCCAGCATGCTGTGGAGATGTAGGATGCATTTCAGGCTCCTCTCTTTTCTGTGGTGGTACAGCAGTCTGCTATGCCTCTGCAGCAGGTGCAGTTTGCTACTTTTGCTGCTGAGCACTTGACATTCAGTGGAGAGGGTTTGCAATACTTCGATCCCTGTCTGTTTCCCTTCCCCAGAGAAAGAACCCACATTGGTGCCTGGGCATTTTGTGTCCTCTTGGCCCTTGCAGGTGCTATCAGTGGTACCTGTCTTGTGATTGCAGATGTTAGGCCATGCTGGACACTTTTCTCAGCCAGGTGTTGGAAGGACACTGCCACAGAGGTGCTTGGGAACATTCCTTGGTCAGCTGCAAGGGACCCCCAGTGCATACTTAGAAGAGCTCATGTTACTTCTTTCAGTATTTCTTATGCATGTGAATGCTGTTGCCCCTCCAGGTGCGAAGTGTGTTCTAGAGCTGGACCAATACAGGGGAGACGAAGGACGAGCACTTTTCCAGGAGAACTTTGGCCACAACGCTGACTATTCACTGGGTGAAGCGCTCTGGGCCTGCTCGAATCTGTTCAGTGATGTCCGAGTCAGGCTGAGCCATAAGAGGATCATGCTCTTCACCAATGAGGATGACCCTCATGCCAATGACAGTGCTAAAGCCAAGCTTGCCAGGACTAGAGCTGGTGATCTGAGAGATACAGGTCATTATTTCCCCTTTTAATTTTAGACACAATAAACGTGATGAATCTTTGCGGCAGATGTTCACTGCATTGCTAGTTTGTGATGAAAAAAGATGTAAAATCATCAGAACTGGGGAATATTTCTGAAAGTTTCTGAACTAGAGATTTGTTATCTAATCTAAATTAGAATTTGTTTTCTGATCTGGTATCCGGTAGCTAGCACTTGTTCTCTAGGATCTCTTTCTAGTTTCATAGCATAAATGGGGACACAAGAGGACCAAGAAAATAAACTTTTTTTTTTTGCTATTATACCATTTTCCGTGAAGGGAATAATAACACAAAGTTAACACAAAAGGAAAATTAATGGTTCCATTTTGATGTAGCTGAAGGACTTCAGCCTGAGCTCAGAGAGTAGACAGCATTAGTTCAGCTGTGTAGCTGAGGTAACCAGTGTTTTTGGAATTCAGAAGATGTCCTGGATCTAGAAGCTGTGAGGCTTCCTTAACCCATTAACCCATTAGCCCAAAACTAAGGGAAAGGGAATTTTCTGAACTTATTACTCTCCTCTGTGCCTGAGGTAAGATTCTGTTTTCCAGGAGCTTATCAGAGCCATTTCATAGTCAGTGCTGTCCAGATTCTTAATTAGAGAGGAAACATTTTCTATTCTGCATTGTTTTGACTGAAGTTAAAGAATGTGTTTTGCCTCTTGCCCTAGAATCACCCCTTTCTCTAGAATACTTTGAATCTTGTACAGATGACAATTTGGAGCATATTCTTACTTAAATTATTCGTGTACATAGAGAAATCTGAGAGTGCTGAGATACATGCTGATGCAAGAAAAAAGCAGGTTTTGATCCTACTCCTATCACTTCCATTGTTTCTAGGTATCATCTTGGACTTGATGCACTTGAAGAAGCCTGGAGGGTTTGATATCTCTTTATTCTACAGAGATATTGTAAATGTAGCAGAGGATGAAGACCTTGGGATCCAACCTAAAGAGTCAGAGAAACTGGAACATCTCATGAAGAAAGTACGAGCAAAGGAGACAAAGAAACGGACTTTAATCAGGTTTGTGCCTAGTTACGATACATCATTTAACAGAGGCACCTGATGCTATTTTCAGACTGCATCTCACTTTCCTCGTCAGGAATGTTTGATCTTTAAAGGCATCAGTGCTTACATTCCTCAATATTAATTCTTTAGTCCAAGATTGGTGTTTCTTCTGTAGTTCCCAAGGATATTTGGGGATGAGAAGAGTAGAGTGGACCTTCATTTTTCCTCTATATGTTATCTCCTGTATTGAGCTTGGCCAGAAATTTGTTAAAAAAATAATACATAATTGCCAAGTACTTACCTAAAAAGCTGCCGCATAAAAAATAGTTTATAGTGAAATCTGATTGGAATTAGGCTTTTCTCGCCAATACTAACTTAAAAAAATTCATCTGAATGTGAATGCTAGGTATTTTGGCCTGTTATTAAACAGTTATATGTTGCCAGTCTGTCTAGGCACTTGGCATGGATTTACACAGCCTTGATATTTCTAATCTACTAAAATATTAGAGATACTTAAGAGAGATTAAAGGGATCTTGACAAAGCAGATAGAAGGTATTTTTACAACCACACGACCCACAACAGTTGATTTTTTAGGGAGTGAATTCATAGCAGAATGATGTGGAAGCACAATAAGGAAATGAAATTAAAGGCCTAATGGTTTTTTTTTCCAATAAATATTTATAAAGTATCCCAACCTGAGCTGTTGTGACTGACATTCTTGCTCCTGCTCACAGCTTTATTTTCTTTTCTGGGAATGTTTCTCAAGTTTTCTAATAGCTGGGGAGGAAGAATCCCATACCAGTGATACCTTTTACAAGCAAGGAGGTACCATTTGTAGTAACTCACTGTTCTGCTCTCATAACTTGAATATTACCTCTATTTTTAAACTTTTACATCTAATTTTTTCTCTAACGTCTGATTTATATGTTTTCTGAAATCTTGGTATTGTTTGTCTTAGTGTGCTTTTTTGGGGGAGAATTTTGCCTTCTGCACAAACAGCTGAGAATTCATGGACATTACAGTAAGCATAATTGGAGTACCCAAATGGGGACTTGTCCTGTGCTCTGTTTGAGCATAGCTGCCCCTCAGTGAAAAAAAGGTCAAAACCTAATTGTGTTTATGTAACTTTTATGACCAGAAATTATGATATTGCAAGAATATTTTTATGCAAGTGAGATTATGGCTCAAGTGATAGTATGTTTCCAAAGATATATGTGATTTTGGGGGAGGAGAATAAGAGAAGGTCAGAGGAAATAACTCACAGGAGGAGGTGATTTTCTTCTGCAGTAGTGATTTTTTCAGGAATCTCAAGTCTGTATCTCCTTATTTACACAGGCTAAATCTGCATCTGAGCAACGATGTGGTGCTTTCTGTTGGTGTTTACAACCTTATTCAAAAAGCTCATAAACCATATCCAGTGAAGCTTTATCGGGAAACTAATGAACCAGTTAAAACCAAAACAAGGCTGTTCAGTGGAAAAACAGGCAGCTTGCTCCTGCCCAGTGACACTAAAAGAGCTCAGGTAACAAACTGATTATGTGCCTGCTTTTTATTGTCTCTGTGATGTGTGAGGGAGATGCCAATTCTCTTGCTGCTTTTGTTTGTATTGCACCTTGAAGATGAGATACAGAAATATTTGCATCTGCATGCGCCTGGGCACAGGCTGGTTGTGTTGTGAGCTCTGCGGGATGAGAGTGGGTTGTTTCTTTGGCCTGACTGTCATGGGAAGGCATAGCCGCTGGTGGAAGTGCTGTCAGAACACAGGTCATTTCTTTGTGTAAGGCAGAATGAGGTTGTCAGAGCCTGACTCTGTGTGACCCTGTGCCATTGCCGCTGCTGTCAACTTTTGATTCATTAGGAATGGATTTCGTCCATTTTGTTAAATATACAAGTGTGAATCATAGGGGAGTTGGAGCTGTTTTCCAAACAAAAGGCTTGTTACCTTTGGAGTTTTTTGTATAAATTTTTCTTTGTTTTGCCTTCCTGCTTGATAGTTTGGCTGATGTAAATTGAATGTCACATTCTGACATGCCACAGCTTTATTTCAAAACAAGTTATGTAGTTGCTTATATTCTTACAAGTGCGCTTTGTGTCTTCTTCCATGTTAATAGCTCTTAAAGTTGTTGTATTAAAATGAAGTATTAAGTCTATTTATTGTGGATACTAGTTTCTTGAAATAAAGTATAGGAAATAAACAAAAAGCTGAGCATTAAGCCCTGATGCCTACCTTCAGCAGCTGGACTATAATATGATTTTGATTTTGTGATGCATGAGTGTTGTTTCTCAGTTACTGTTTTTGTCAGGAGTAGATGGCTAACATGCATCTGCTGAAGCAAGTTTACAATTGGACAGGGACTCTGAAAAAGTCTGGTCCAACCCGGCCCAGGGCAAGATTCAAAAAAACAGATCAGGTTTCTCAGGGTTTTTTTGGGACAGCTCTGAAGAACTCCAGAGATGAGATGTGACAGCCTCTCTGTGTCAGGGCTTAGCCATTTTCTTAGAAAAGTGCATTTTGCTTATGTTCAGGTTGAATTTCCCTTAATGGTCACCGACTGTCACTTGCCATTTTGGTGTGCACTACTCATGAGGGTTTACACTGTCTTGTCTATAACCTTCTTTTCAGTAGCAGAACACAGCAATTGCATCCTCTTCTTGTCCTGTCCTGTCTCCTGGTCCCCGTTTTTTTTTATGCTGGCAGTGCCATCATCTGATCTGCTCTTCCCTGGTTTAGACATATGGAAACCGACAGATTGTGCTGGAGAAAGAGGAGACAGAAGAATTAAAACGGTTCAATTCTCCAGGTTTGTTTCTGACTGGCTTCAAACCACTTTCAGTGCTAAAACAGCACCACCATATCAGGCCCTCCCAGTTCATCTATCCTGAGGAGTCCCTGGTGAAAGGTAAGCAAAGATGGCAAGAGAAGATTTATGACCTTGCATTAGTGGAACCAGCTGATTCATTGTGTGTTTGAGTGGGGATCATTGAGTGTGAAAGCTTTGTCCAACTTAAAAACCTGCTAATGTTAAGAAGAACTGAATTAACTGTTATTGCCCCTCTCAGCTGCAGATATTTCTTGTTTCCTTCTATAGCAGAAGAGCCAATTGTGCTTCATGTTTATCCATCATGACAAGCAGCTGTAAAGGTTTTGGTGTTTGCAGTTTTATATATGACTAGGAGAACTCAGAAAGCAAAACAGGCTTACCTTAAAATTACAAAGGAGTTATTCACACAAATTAAGAAGAAAATAAGAAAACACATAATAAAACAACAAATGAAATCTTCCAAGATATCCTTCTCTCCCCCTGCTAGTATTCACTTTTCTACACACAACATAAAACAAAACCTGTAATCTGAGTCAGTTTTACCATTTAAGAATAATCTTTCGTTCAGTTCCTTTAGGAAAGGAGTCTGAGTCATAGAGATATGGTCACACAAGGAGCAGTCCTCTGGTGGCTTCCAATGCCACACATCTGCAGCAGCCAGAAGAGAAGCTCTGCAGACTGTGAAATCCTGCCCATCTTAGCAGCTTTTCCAACACTGCACATGGGTCATAATCTGCTTATTAGGGGTACTGTTTAAGGATGCCTCCTCTATTACAAAATAAAGAGTCTCTTCTACTGTTTTCAAAATCACTTTTCATCTAAATCCTTTTCCTTAGCAAAAAACCCCAAAAAACAAAAAGAACTCAACACTTCAAGTCACTTATACTAGCACTTCACATCCCCCCTAAACAGCATCTATATGTTACAGGAAAAAAAAATTCCATTCTCCATATTACCAGAAATGTCCAGCTACTTTAGGCCACTCCTTATCCTTCGCCCCAAAAGTCTTTTCACTCTCTCTTCACTGACTTAGTTTCATGCTATGCCTTTTTCTGGTTCAATCTCTTTGTCTTTCACTCCGGAAAAGGACAGGCCTCTAGAGGGTCCATCTGCTGGCAGGAAAGAGTTAAAGAGGCCTGCGGCGGACACGTGGTCTCTGCGCGTGGTAGCTGTAAAACTTTCAAAGCCACCCGGTGGTGGGGGAAGCTGGTGGGCGCCTTCTTTCCCACCCGTCGGTCTCATGGTGTGGGCCGCCCAGAGCTGCTCCCTGAGGAAGGAAGGCGGGGGAACACCCCCCAGCCCCGGCCGGCGACACGGGCAGCTGCTGCTGGGGCTTTTCCTCCCCTCCTCCGCTGTGATCGAGTCCAAGCATGCCCCCGGCGGGGGCAGCGGCGCCCGCAGGCCCGGCCGGCCGCCCAGGGGCAGCGGGGCCTGGGTCATCCCGGCCGGTTCGGCAGGCGCCGTACAGTGTTACCTGCTGCCTCACCTGGAGATAAAGAGGGTGGCTCCAACAAATCCTGAACTTTATATAGTGTATTTCCCAAAAATTCCCACTGTTTTCTTAGTGGTCAAACTACATGCCAATAGCCAAGAACTGGCCTCTGATAGGCCTGTCCTTTTTCAAAGGAATCCAAAAGGTCCTTACAGGGCGGTATTCCATATTTCTTCAATTAGAAAAAACCAAACTGTGTTAATCCATGACAGCAGCTAATTAAACCATGCAGATGTAGTCACAAAGTACTTGTTTTAGCCATTCATGACTATTACCTGACCAGAAGGCAAAGATGATTAAAAAAGCCCAAACAAAACGAACCATGAAATGAAAAAGAAAAACCTAAACCCCTAACCTGGGGAGATAATTGCTGTTTTTAAGTCCATATCAGCTAGGAGTGGAAACGTGATGCTCAGGAAGTGTAGTTGAAGCGCTTTACAGGTTTGTAAACAGAAAAGGCAAGGACATTTGGAACTGCTTATTTTTGCCTTTTTGTATGTATACGTACATCTGTTTATCTAGAAATATATCCCAAGTTGCAGTAGTAAGAAAAAACCTTTAGCTCCTCAGTCTGGCAGTGGATAAAGAGGGCTGAGTTACGACCAAAGGCTTTTCAGTGTCTGACTAAAGAAGAACCCATATGTTTGCCTCTCTAACTGCAGTTTCCTGGCTCAACCACTTTATTTATATATCAGTCTTTCCCTGACCACCATGTCTGGTGTAATACATCTGAGGCAAACGTGCCTCAGGAAGAGTACTGAAGTCTGAATTCTTAGTGTTACTTCCACAAAAGGTCTATGATGTACTTCTGTTGTGATGTCCCACCAAACAGAAACAGACCTTGTAGATAAAATTTTACAGTATTCCATTGCTCAGATGGTAGTGTTTTCACTTTTTCCACCATAAATCTCACTGATGGTCAGGAGAGACTAACTAACATTGTACATTTTGAGTCTTCTCCCTTCCAAAATTTGCTTTTTACCTCCACAATAATGCAAGCATTTCAAAGAAGTCACAGGTTTTGAAACTGTAATATTTAGGGTTATATTCCAGAACAAAGGAGCAAAGCTGTCAATCCACTCTTTCCTTTGCAGGGAGTACAATGCTGTTTAATGCTATATTGATGAAGTGTTTGGAGAGGGAGATGATGATGCTGTGCAGATACACCCCTCGCTGGAATGTCCCTCCTCGCTTTGTGGCCCTTGTTCCCCAGGAGGAAGAGCTGGATGAGCAAAAAGTGCAGATAGCCCCTCCAGGTATGGGAAGAGATGCTGCCTTTCCCTGCATGATTGGATGTAGTCAGTGTAATGGTGTCCTGTAATAGAGGGAAAATATTCTTAGTGCTACCCCCGCTTAAAACTGGGGAAAATGCTTTCCAACATTCCTTCAGTTTTGTCAGTGTAAGCATTTGATGTTGAATCTATTTGTAAAGCCCCAGTCGCATCAGTGCTTGCTCAGGTGTGACCTGACTAGAGTGTTTTGCGTGCCTTCCACCTCATTTTAGCATATTCAAATAACTGATGTAGAAATGAAGAGCCTTTGTTTCCTGATTGAAGAACAGACAGAATGTCTTTTCCTGAATTATGTTGTATCCTTGAATACATTGTAAAGTATTAAATAATTTCACAGATAGTGAGCCTCATGCCATGTCAGCCAAGTGGGAAATGATTAGGGGGCAGACTCCTGCTGTTTTGCATTTTCTCACCTCTTTAAGTGCAAAAACATCTTCTGGGAGAATGTAAAGTAGGGAAGTAACACTGCTTGTCTACAAAGTAAAGTATTTCCGAGGAATGTGGGCAATAACTTGATTTTCAAACAAATCTTTTTCAAGCTCATACCTAGTAAAAGGTGGGAGAGGTTGGACTAGGTGATGTCCTGCATAAAAAGCAAGTCACTGGTATCCAACTCTTAGCTATGAATTTAGTCTGAATGTCTTTCACAAAGCCATTAGTGATGTTGGTTACAAACATTGAGATTGGGATTGAGTGTCATGCTGTAGGCACTTGGAAGTATTATGGATTGCTGTTGTTAACAACAAAAACAGGTAGTTAGTTTGGAGTCATCAGACTTGGATAATAATCATCTTTATTTTTCCAATAAATTATTTTGAGACCATGCTTCTGTGTAACTGTTGTCTTCTTCCCTCTCTTCTGTATAGGTTTCCACATGATTTTTCTACCCTATGCAGATGACAAACGTAATGTTGATTTTACAGAAAATGTGCCAGCCAGCCGAGAGCAGGTAGACAAAATGAAGGAAATTATTCAGAAGCTGTTGTTCAAATACAGGTACGTGGAGATAAATAGGGTGCAGGGGGTGACATGGGGTAGAAGCACAACCATTACTTCCTCTTTTGCACACATTGTTCTGCTGTGGTGTTCCTGAGATTAGGTTTTGATGTATTTTGATAGAAATTGCTTCTCTTTGCAATAGCTTTTTCTGAACTTTTTCCTTAATCATTCCAGATACCCAGGCACCACAGTGCTTTATGCGGCATGTTCTGGAGTTCTTCATAGAATTGCTCTTGTTCTCTGGCCTGTTGTCATTTATTGCAGAGGTTTATTTTATTGTGGTTCTGCCACTCTACAGTAGATCAGACCCAGATCATTTAAATTACAGAATGCTAGAAAAAGGAGTTAGGTGCTTTTTTTTCATTATAGCTGGGATAAATGCTATAAAGTACTTTTGTGGAAGATTTTTTTCCTAGGTATGTGGAAGCCACCATAACTGTTATTAAAGTATAATGCCACTCTCCTTTTGCCTCATACAACTTTCTAACTCTCACACAGCATTCTTCCGCAGTTGATACATGACAGAATAGTAATTCAGCAGGTAAATTGAAAAGGGGAAAAGCAGTTCTGATGCGATGGATTTCTGTGTGGGTCTTTAAAGAGGGAAGTTTTATTCTGAAATAAGTTGGTGGTAGATCTTAAGTGTTTTTTTGTCTGTCTGCCTGGCTGCATGCACTGATGTTTTGGGAGGTTCCTTGACAGGCCTGACAGCTTTGAGAACCCGGTTTTGCAGCGGCACTTCAGGAATTTGGAGGCTTTGGCACTGGATATGATGGAACCAGAGCAAGCTGAGGATCTTACAAGTGAGAATTACTGGTGGATGTGAAGGGAGGCAGGGTAGGGGACTCTTGACTTTATTATAAGTCAAATATGTACTACTACAAACCCAATGTCTTTTAAGAAATATTTTAGTTGTGTCCAACTTCACTATGTAGGATTCTGGTTGTGTCCATTCTGAAATATTGAAAACTTATTTTCTATTGCTGTCACTTTTATGGTAAAGAAAAAATTGCTCACTTTACAATCCATAATTAAAACTGAATCACCTTTTTCCTATGGTGAGAAATTTTTTCTCTGAAATTTCTGTCTTCAAGATTCTCATTAGAATTTCAGTCTGATAAATGCACCAAAACAAGGGAATTATTCTGCTGGGGGCAGTGCTGCCACCTAGTGCCTGGGAGAGCTTAAATGTGTCTTGTATAATCACAGAGTGGGTCAGGACGGAAGGGGCCACAGTGGGTCATCTGATCCAACCTCCCCGCTCAAGCAGGGTTATCCTACAGCACGCTGAGCAGGGTTACTTCCAGGTAGTTCTTCAATTATTTCTCCAGTGAGGGATACTCTACAACGTCAGTGGGTGACCTGTTTCAGTGCTCAGTCACCTTCCTAGTAAAGTTCTTCCTCATGTTCAGATGGTTCTTCCTGTGCTTCAGTTTCTGCCCATTGCTTTTTGTCCTGTTGCTTGGCACCACCAAGAGCCTGGCACTATGCTCTTGACACCCTCCCTTCAGATGTTAGATGCATTGATGAGATTCCCCTCTCAGTCATCTCTTCTGGAGGCTGAACAGGCCCAGTTCCTTCAGACTTTCCTCATAAGGAAGATGTTCCAGTCCTTTAATCATCTTTGTTGTCCTCTGCTGGACCTATTCCAGGAGCTCCATGTCTCTCTTGTCCTGGAGAGCCCAGAACTGAACACAGCATTCCAGATGTCCAAATTCTTGATATTACCAAGAGCTGTAAATTTCTTATTTGGGAGTATCATAATGCAAGTATTTGCATTTTTGCATGTTTGCAAGACACTGGCAGACTAGTTGCTACAGAAACACAGTTGTGTCTTGTGGTGTTACTGAAAAACAAACTTGTTAGCATCAATGCAGCTTTAAGAAGGTGTTCTTTATTACAGTGCTGGATGCATGAGGGGTGTTTCCACCAAAATCATGCATCTCTACAGAAAAAGATGTTTTTGTATGTATTCTCAGAAGAAACATACATGTGGTAATCATTTCTCCAAAATCATTAGCATGTGTTAGTTCCCCTTTGTACACACATTCTTATGTCCCACAGGTCTTTCTGGTGGTCATTAGACACTAAAGTTACAGCTGAATGCTTGATGAACTGGTGTTAATTCCCAATATAGAGTGGAGTTGGCATACCTAGGCTGGTTCATATTTTGTGAGTCCCTTCTTGGTGAATGTTTAACATGATCCTACAAAATAAAGTGTTTTGTCATTCCATACACTAATGGTTTTGTAGAATGAGCATTGCATTTTTCCCGTCAGGTGTGCTGATAGTTCATCTGGCAACAGGGATGGCCTTGTAGACTTTCTTGTGATCACACTATTTCTGAGAAGGCAAATCTTTATCTTTTGCCAGTGCCAAAGTCTGAACAGATGAGCCACAGGCTGGGCAACCTGGTGGATGAGTTTAAGCAGCTGGTTTATCCCCCTGACTGCAATCCTGATGGGAAGGCTGTAATGCGAAAACAAGGTAAGTAATGGTGGTGCAGACACAAAATAATGTCTGTATTCTGAAGCTTCTGTTTTCAGTTTGTCTCCATAGTTTAAAGAAGCTGCTTGTGCTACAACTCTGCCGATCTCCACAATGAAGTCTTATATCTAATATTGATTCTTAGAGAGTGGAGACTATTGTGGTATCCAGTTGGAGAGTTGCTGGAGTGACAAACTGCAGAGTGAAGTATAGGAAGTAATGTGGGTAAATGACTACGGAATACGTATATGTAATTTTAGTAACTGTTTTATGATAGAATGGTAAAGTCACTCATGCTTTCAGCTTGTGTTGGTGAGAGGGCAGACTTTTATGCATGGGCTGTTTAGCGAGTTCAAGATGGGCATCTTAAAGGCTAAATGTGTAAGTAATGCTGAAGTCCATGTGAAATTTGGGAGTCTATGAAAGACTGCATAAAATGAGTGTCAGTTAGCTGACCTCTCTGTGGAATCATTGTGTTCTGCTGTCTCAACAAGAATCCCTTAAAAGTTTCATTTAGAGGGTGATGTTTTCATCAGAACACAAAGATTCATACTTCAGTTAAGATCACTCCTGTCAATGAAATATTGCATGACTTACATATTGACACATGTTTCATAAAAGATAACATGGAAATGAGGTCTGTGAATGTGTGGATGTTGAAGCACCATGTGCTAATTGTCATTAACTATGGTATGTATAAGAAACACTGATGTCTTTCTAATTTTTAAAATATTTGTGATCTAAAACGTGTCTTTCTAGCTTCTCGTGGTCAAACTGAGAAGATGCCCAAGGCAGAAATCTCAAAAGACGAGGTGCAGACTCATGTGCAGAAGGGCACTCTAGGCAAGCTCACCGTACCTGTCCTGAAAGATGCATGTAGGGTTTTGGGGTTGAGGTGTGGAAGCAAGAAGCAGGAGCTCATGGATGCTTTAACTGAATACTTTAATGAGTGCTAAGCTGGAGAGGAAGGCCCTGGTTTACTTCCATCTGCTTAGAATTTTGATTGTCTTATGTGGGTGCTGTATCTGTTTAATCTTGTTATGAAAGAGATGGCAACTAAACATCACTCTGTCTAGCAGTGGAGAAACTTTCTACTTAGTTGTGAAACATCTCTGCAAAGTTGAATTCTGTTGACAGTAGCTAAAGGCAGAACTAAATTCCCTGCGAACTCAGGTCACCCACTGCACATGGACAGAGTGCCTTGCTGGTTCCTTAATAAAGTTGGACCTTAGCCTTTGCAACACTGACTGTGCCATGTCTGCATCATAAAGACAGAACTCACTTCAGTGTAAGAAAACACAATGATCTGTGTTAATGGCACCACATGAATTCAAGCAGCAGGTTGAGTCTGTGTCCTAACAGAGGATATAAATATGTATTACTCTCCAAAACAGCCAGTATCAGTACTAGTAATCAAATTGGGTTCTTTTCCACCATCACCATTACAAATATTACCAGCAGATCTTAAAGGGAAAAAAAACACTACTGGGAAGCAGTATCCAATCTCTTGGGCAAAAAGCTGACACTTAACAAATCTGCACACACAGGTCTTCCATTTTTATATGGTAATAGCAAAAGCTGATTTAAAAATGGAAAACAAATTACGTTCTCCAGAAGGCTACAAGCATTTATCCCAATTAAATTACTAAGATGGCATAGAGCTTTTCCACCTCTCTAAGTGAATGAGGCAGACTATTGTGCAGGCTTCTGTACTCAAATCTGTGCTTTAAAAATAGAAGATTAGCAAGTTGTGAAGAGAACCCTTGTAATGTACAGTATTTTTACTGTTTTAGTCACACTTATGAAGGCTGCAGCTCAATGATTTGAGTTTCAGACTACTATTCCTGGCATGCCTCACCTATTTTGCAGTGCAAGATGACTAAAATCAATGAACAGTTGTTGCTTTTGCCTTAGGAAATTACTAATTGTTTAGTGAAATTCTTAACTTTCTACGGGGCACAAATACAGAATACCTGAGGTGTCCATTTTGGTCTGCAGTGTTTTTTGTGTCCTGAGATTCCCATGAGTGGCTCACAAACTGTTCTGTGATCAGTCTGTAGTGTGGCATGTGTAGCAGAGCCAGCTGTCACTACCCTTCTGGCACTGTGACTGTTGTACCTGTGCCATCACACTGCTCACTTCTACCTCCAGTTCCTCCAGAGAGCAGGTAGCCTGCATTGAGCTCTGCAGTACTGAAACTACATTACCTGTTACACTTCCAGTTAGCCTGGATTAGTTATTTTTAATAAAGATTTGCCTGACCACTCAATTTATTTTGCCTTTGGGCAAAGAAGTTACTGTAAATGCTTGTCTTAGCAAGGCTTGAAGAATGGAACAGTGAGACTATCCTGTCTGTAATTCTGTGAATTGAATTCTGCAAATACCCTTGCTAACATGTCTCTTGGCTTGCTAACCCTCAGGCACACTATGTTCCAGGCTTTGGATGATTGTGGCATGTTTGTTCTAGGTTATTAGATCTGCCTCCTGGCTTTTTTTTTTTTTTTCTCTGTTTTTTTTTTAATAGCAGGCCATCACATGAAGCAGAAGTTTAAAAAAGATGGCGATGGAGTGCTTCAGAGGAGATAGTTTTGCTTGCTCAAGTATCCTTTATTTCTGCTCCCTGTGTGCTCTTACATCAGCTGTCTTGGTACAATACAGCGAATTCTTTACAGAGCTGTAGTTCTAAACACAACTAGCTCAACAGTCAGCATCAGTAGAAGGGAATAGGAGCCCTTCTAAACTTCATACAAATAAAAGGATTCAGAAGTATTTGTATCAAGTTCACCTCAGCAAGGATTACTGGTATCAGCTATTTACAAAAATATACAAACATTATGTCTTCAATCTTTCATGAGCTGACTTCATCCACTTGGGATGTACTTACTAAAGATATGAAGTTAGGGTGTCTGTGGAAACATTACAGGAGTATTTTCCCTCCTGCTATTGCACCTAATGGAGTTTCCACACTATTTTGATTTGGCACCCTGCAGTAGATAATAGGTTTGATATTCCAATACAGGCGTTTAAACTTGATCAGAGTAGAAGTGGATTTATTATACAATATGCATTTAACTAGCACTAGGTCCATAAAACCACCACTAATCCAGACTGCTGTTGGTGCTTCATGCTGCTTTTCCAGGACACGAGATGATACAGCATTCTCCTCTTGAGACACATACTAATTTATCTGAAAAATTACTTATTCTCTATTTCCTTGGCCATGACTTAAAATGGTTCATCTTCAGTCAGATGAAGTCATCTTCAGTGCAGTAGCTAAAAAGTATGGCAGTTTTTAAATTAACCAGATGTAGGGTACTCATTAGCCACAGCAGGTGCTCTCTGCCATGTCTTTTGTACTTCCCTAGGAAGCCCAACCTCAGTGGTAACAGTCCGTGCAAAGAAAACTGAAGGAGTACAAGTTACTGCACCGCAATAGCCTTTAGGTAACCTGAGCAGTTCAGCTTTACAAGCTGAAACACTCCAGTTAGTTGCAAATACTTCACCAAGACAATGACAATTCTAATTAGTTTTGCAGGATTTTTATTTTTTTCTTAAAAAGTCAGTATTTAAAAATAATCAAGAGAGTTCCCCTTGTGTACTGCCATAAGATTTCTGTTCCCCATGCATCTCTACTCACTGCTGCTCCACAGTGGCTGCTGCCTGCCTTATACCTGCCTGTGCCACTCCATCACTTTTTGACTCCAGCAGCCTGAATACAGAGAACTTTTTCCTCAGTAGCCTAAACCATTCAGAAATGCAGAATTACTTACACCTGCCAGAGGCTGAAGCTTAGCAGAAATAACTGCAACACAGAGAAAGCTGGTGGGTTAAAAAAGCTCTGAGCAGGCAGACAGGAAGACAAGGGGGGTATTTTTTTCTGTCCTTTTAAACATAAAACAGGAGACACAGTTGTACAGTCACTTTTCAAGAAGTAATACAATGAGATTGAATGTGTTGGAGTGGAATAATAGAAAACTGGGGGGATAGGAGGCAGAAACACTAAAAATTACGCTGTTATTAAACAAAAAATGTGGCTTTTTGAAATGAAACATTGGTATCAAAACTATCATCTCAACTGACACTAAACATTAATTTCCCCTAATCTGCGCTTTTCTATTTCACATATACACACACTCATGGGCACTTAGACTAACAGTCTTTCTATAGCTTGCTGTACAGACTGGATCTGAGGCTTTAGCTGTGATCCCTCCTTGATGGTGATGGAGCAGGCAATGACAGGCCGGGAAACACCACATGCCCGGCCCAGGGCTTGCTTGGAGCGCACAAACACATAAGGTACGTTCTTGTCCTCGCAGAGAAGAGGGAGGTGCAGGATGATCTCCAAGGGCTCCGCATCTGCTGCCATCACAATGAACTCTGCTATCCCTCTGTTGAGTGTTTTGGTGGCTGTAAAAGAAACTGGAGAGTCAGTCTCCGTCTTTCTGGAAAGCACATCTAATGTAAAACAACTTCAGGCAATGTTGAAAGTAGCATCAATGGGAAGAAGATCTAGTGCATGGGACATGGGTTCTAAGAGATTACTGAGTTTCTATCCTTAGGGATTGTGGGTTTTTTACAAGTTTGACTAGGTGAAGCCCCAAGAAACTCTGAAGGGACACACTACGTGAGCAGATTGCTCTAAACCTAAATCTTTTATGGTTCTGAACTAGTTAGGCATCTGGTAATCCCAGTATCATACCACTGCATGCATGATTACAAACCATGCACCAGGAACACAATTTGGGAATCTACCAGAACTGCATATAAACGTCAAAAAGATTACAGCTTAGTTCTGTCCCTGAATATTGTTAAAGCAACCTTGAAGGAGGAGAAAAAAGACACACACCTGCAATAGCCAGATCTATATAAAATTAGTGATTCACAGCTACAGAGAAAGGACAATCTCTACCCATGGCATCTCACAATATTCTTGTTACGACCTGTAGCACACTTTTCAACATAATAAGTCTCACCTTCATTGGCTCCCTTGCGTAGCTGCTTATAGTTGCAGGATTGCTGCACAAGATCCAGCAGTGTTTTGGTGAGCTGTGCATCAGCCAGCGGGTAAGCTTTGGGATTCACTTCTGCCTCACTCTGAAAGAAAAAGTAGAGAATATTAGAATAGCAGCAAAGGAGACTTTGGTCCCATCAACACTGCACTGCACATATATTCATTTCTGGAGTCGTGTCTCATCTGCTCTGCCCATATAGGAGAAACACCATTGCATTTTACTCCTAAAAGAGTAAGAATTCTTATTGGATCAAAGTGAAAGGGACGAGTAAGAAAGATATACTTTACATCAAAGTAAACAGTATAACCCCTCACAACCTACACCCTACAAACCAGCAGCAGTGCACTTACGGGGTAGTCTTCAGGTGTTTTGTACCACAAAGACTACACAAAATGGAGCACTTCAGTGCACATTAACAGTGCAAATTAACAGACTAACAAAAAATTTGAAGAAATCACCAGAAGACAACGTATCGGGGTTATTTCTGCAAACCACAAGTAGTTTCTAAACGTTAACGTGGGCAGCGGGGTGGCACAGCAGCAAGGTCACAAGCGGTGTTGGCGACCGGCGCTGGCGGAACCGCGGTCTCTCCGGCTCCCAGCATGGCGCGGGGGTGACCCCAGATTCCGAGTCCCCCGTTACCGGCTGTCCTCAGGACCGCCAGCCTCCGGGCCTCCTCCCCCGCAACCGGCCGCACCCATACCCGCCTGCACGGCCTCCACGTGCTGCCCGCCGCGCAGCCTAGAGGCGGCCTCCCTCTAACCCAGGCTTTCCAGAGGGACAGGAAGAGAAGAAGGAAGAATAGGAGAAGGAGGAAGAGGAGGCCGAGGCCCGACGCCACTCACCATGGCCGCGGCGCGGTCGCTGCCGTCGGCCTGAGCGCGCTGTGAGGGAAGAGGCGGGGGCTGCTGCTGCCGCCGGAAGGGAGGCGGTGCCGGGGCGGCCCCGGGGCGGAGCCGTAGTGTCTGCGGTGGGCGGAGTCGCACGGCAGCCCCTGTAGCGGTCGATGGCGGCGGGACCATGCGGCGATCACGGGCCGGGCTGGGCGCTCCCGCTCCGCCCGCCGCTTTGCCTCGCCTGCGCCGTGGAGACCCTTGGCGGCGGCAGTGCCTCGGTGGGCAGCGCCTGCCCCGCCGCCCCTTCTCGTGTGCGGCTGGGCTGCGGAAACCCCTCCCGCAGCGTGCCCGGCCCCGCCTGCTGTACTGGTGCTCTTCGGCTCTCAGTTTAGGGCTGGGGCCCAGCTGGTGTGGGCCTTAGTCAACCTTGTCTCCTTGGCACCCGGGCCCTGGTAGCCCTTTTCCCCTCAGGGTGGTGGGAGCAGCGCGGCCTTGGCTAGCCCTTTCTCCTCGGCACCCGAGCCCTGGTGGCCCTTTTTCCCTCAGGGTGGTGGGAGCAGCGCGGGGGTCGGGTCCAAGGCCTCACGGGCTGCTGTATCTGATCTGTAGCTGGTGCGCAAGAAGTACGTCCTGTCCCGTCTCCAGGATGCCCTGGCCTGGCAGGCGCTGACAGTCGTCCAGCTGCTGGCACCAGACGAGAGGCTGTGCATGCATTTGATAGGAACTCTCTTTGGTAAGAGCTCTGCTGAGGCCTGGTACAGCAGCAGGGAGGAGGTAGTTACTTTTTATTGAATTCATGTGAAGCTTCCCCACATTTCAAGCCAAAAACAAGAGCAAAAGAATATTGAGGTGCCTATCTACATACTTCAACCGTTCTGTTAAGTGTGTAATAACTCCCTGCAGAAGACTGCCTGTCACTGATTTAGAATAGGTTAATTAATTTTCTCATTCCCCAAGGTGCAAGATTGGCATATTTGTAGAGCTCTTGCAGTTTTCCTAAGTATCTTGATATATCTGTAAAGTCCTTCTGGAGAACGGAGTGCCTGGCATTTTACTCTTTCCTGAATGCCCTCCATTCTGGTCTCATGCCTCTGGAGTTATATGAAGATTCATACAGAAATCAAAGTGTGAGCTTAAAAAAATGTTGCTGGATTTAATATCAAATGTGCAAAACACAAATCTATGTAGTAGGGGTTTTTACACCATCACTTTACATTTGTAGAAATCTTTGTTGCTGTACAACTAAAACCTGCTGCCCTCTGGTGAGTCAGCCTCAGCAAAATAGTGTTCGGCAGGATGTCAGAAAGTGTCTTTCCAGCAAGTCTCTGTGATCTTGAACTTCTCTTACTGTTTTCTGTTTGCATAGCCGGGAGATGTCTTTGAAACGTCTAAAATCTTGATGGAGAAGAAATAATGGTCTAAATGAAGGAAGGCAGGAATGGAAAGGTGGAGGGTAGAAATAAGAGTGCCTTCAAAGAGCAAATATACCAAATTCCTTTAATTCCACCATCTCATTTGCACATCAGAGATGATTCTTGTTCTTTGGGGAAAATTAACCTACAAGACCCTGTCCCTGCCTTGACACACTGAATAGTTGAAACTGTTGATTGCCCATAAATTGTGTTGTGCATGTTTTGGAAGCAGTTTTGTTAGAAACAGAACTTTATGCATTTTTCGTTCTTTTAATTGCACAATTTTTTTTTAATAGTGTGTGCACACATAATCCTTCAGAGTAGTGGATAGAGTGGTGATTGTGGCCAATTCAACCCTACACTGTATGGCCCTAATACAAGATACCCTGGAAGACAGGGATGCTGTGCTTGCATTTCAGCGCTCTTGTCTGCTTTAATAATTCTCTGAGAAGTGAATTCTCTTTATGATTGGGTGGTTTGAGGACACCTTTGGGTTTTACCGTACTTGTACAGTTGAAATCCCAGTCTAAGCTTGGGACTACAAACAATGGCATGTTCATTTTCAATAGAGCTTGGATGAATAAAGGATTCTTTGGTGCAAGAATGTAAGAGGGACCCCCCAAAAGTTTGAGCATTGCTGTGGAGGAGGTATTAATAGTGAATTATACAGGAAAATACATTTGAAGTGACAATATTGGAATAAGCACAGGCAGAAGAAAGAGGGTTAAGAGACGTGGTGTGTGGAATGTTACATATGAGGTGGTGTATTTCAGATAAGCTTGAATTTGATGCAGCTAATATTGTAATGTTCAATAATGCTGTATACAAATCTTTTCTAGAGTTACTAAGGATTGGGCAGATGAGTCAGGAAATAAGTAATTTCCTCACCTGTGTCCTGGTTTAGGACAAATTAGGAGGAAAATCTCCACGAGGAGACAAACCTCCACCACCCCTTCCCCCCAACCCTGGGTTCGGGAAGGAACTCTTTGGAGGAAAAGTGGAAAAAAACTGTTTATTAACAAATAACAAAAGGAAAAGAACACTCCCCAACACAGGGAAGAAAAAAACTAGCCCCAGATGATACTCATAACATTGCTTTAGTTGATCAAAATTCTGAGACATCATGGAGCTTTCAGAGGGGAGATAGTTTGATTGGATGTATTGAAACAAGTGATTTAGTGTAGCAGAAGTGGGGATCCGAACCATATGCCTCATGATATAGGTTGGAAGGGGCTGGGAAGTTGAGTTTCTTGTCTGCTGGGGTGTAGTAGACTGATACAGTGGTTTATTTTAATATATCAAATCTTATGCTTTCATTGTAAAATTAACTTGTGATGCCTTCAGGTTCAATTTAATGTTGGAATAGTTTCCAGATGGTTTAAACCTGGTGTTCAGATTTGGTTTCAGGTTTTTCAGTAATGTGGAGAGAGAAGACTGTTCATAGTAACTGATAAGAATGAAGATCACAAAGGACAAAACTCACAGTGGGCTTTGACTTCCATCATTCCGGAGTGTTGTTTCAGATGAATAATACCGGATACACACAGTGAGATGTGGTGATGGCAGCAGTTACATATTCCCTGGCATAGGTGGAGCTATTGACTTCAACTCTAAAGCACATAAAAATTTTCCAAGAGAACCGAGTGTCTCATGTCCCTGTGTCCTACTTATGGAGGCACCTTTTGCAATACTCCCAGAGTATCCACCCTTGTATGAAAAATCAGGCTGGTGTCAGCCAGTGTTTGTGAAAACAAACCAGTTCTGAAAAAAAAATTCAGCTCTTTTAAGCAAGAAGTAATTACAGCATTGGTGATCAGAAGCAGGAATGAGTTCCATGACCTATTGTGGTTTATCTTGTAGGGATGTTGCATTCTGTGGAAGACAGCAGTGCCCTGAACCTATTAGTTGAAGGTGAGAGACAAATGCCGTATCTCAATTACTGGCAGTTTGTGAAGGGGAGAATCTGTGTGGTCTGATACATATAGTGAGATTCTAAGTTTCAACACAGCTTCAGTGGGGAAGACCATCTATATCCATGCAACAAAAATGAGTGGTCTTCTCCAATATTGAGGGGCAGGGGAGTGTGTGCATGTTAAAGTATTTAACATTTCTCTCACAGGTTCGGTGTGTATCATGAATTTAGTATCAGATGGGTAACAGTGCCTCAACTTTGGCATCTTTGGACCTAAACAAATCGTCAAAGCAAGTGGAAATCTATGGGATCTCCTCAAGAGTACAGGGTATTTGTGATTTAGCTGTACAGGCTATAGATTCCTCCTTGTGAGCAGTCCCTCATTTGAAAACTGAAGGAAACATCTGCAGGGCTGACAACGGAATCTCTGCAGTCAAGTTTACCCTGGGCACCTCTGCTGAATGTGGTAATATCAGCAGTGCAATGATGCATGTTGTGTCCAGCCATGAAAAGTAAAATTACAGACTTCTTCCAGAGGGAATTTAGTTTTCAGACACTTGCTTGAAATGGGGTTGAAAAGTAGAGAAGTCTTTCTGTCATGTTATTGGTCTGTTGAGAGATGGATGCTCTCTAACAGAGCAATTTTAAATTAGTGTTGCCTAAATCTTGTAAGTTTTTTTAAGTTTCTGAGAGTTTGGGGCAAGAAATGGCTATTAGACCATCTATAGATGACCTGTCTCAGACATGCTTCTGCTGAGATGCATAGCTCTGTAGCTGAAGTAGGTCTAATATTGCCTTGAATATACCAAGAAATGGTGAACCCAAAAGTTTCTGGTATTTCTTTTTAGAATGCTTTTCTAGGATATGAATCAAAAGTGTTTTCTAAATGAGTCATGCCATGCCAGCAAGCTACATCTAAGACAGCCTTACCAAATCCTGTGCAGAAATGTGTGCAGTGTCACAGTAAAGGGGTATTGCCAAAATTTTATGTGCTGAACATTTAGGTGCCAGTTCTAAAAGTACTGGAAGAGGAACTTTGCTTCCTGCAATTGGCCTGCTGGTATATGTATGGAGGCACAGGCAGCCTGCCAGCATCAGGCAACTCCCTTGCAATTTTGTTAGGGAAGCCTCAGGTGATGTGTTGCCACTGCCTGGCAAACATAATTTCTTGCTGATTCCTCTTTTCTAGTACAGAGCTCACAGAGTTCTTAAAGTTTCAGTGAACTAATGGTAATAGCACTTATTGGGGCTTAGGAGGTAACAGCTCCACTCTGGTGACTGGTGCCTTGTTTTCTGGTAAGGTGTATGGGATAACTGCAGTGGGGAGGAATGGCTGATATACTTCACTTACCTTAGGGACAGTAGCAGCTGAAGGAGGAGCTCTGTGTGTGAATCTAAGGATCCTCAGCAGTTTCAGTTCTGCTATCTGGAAGGATGCATTTTTAAAGGCCAGTTTTCATACAGTAGGAACCCTGGTGTATTTAATTACCATAATTTTTTATGCTTTTAAGCTAGGTTTTTTTCCCCCTTTCCTTTTCTGATTCCTTACATTTGCTTGCTGCCCTGAGGCTCAGTTTGTCACTTGCAGCCCATTTCCTTGTGTGGTTTGTAGTGCATCCAAAGCAGGACTGCTGGAATGATGCCTCAGAGAGCTTGAGCTGGGCTATCAGAAGTAATAGTGCTGGGAATGTGGGAATGCTGCTGTAACTCTGCTCTCTCAGCACATCTGTGCTCATTTCATTTCTAAGCTCTTTTCTCACTGGTCTGCTAAAACCCCGTGGAAGATGGATTGTGAGTGCTCCTATGTGTGCATTACTGATCCTATTTTTTCTGCCTAGTTCTGGTGCGGCTTGTTGTGGAGCTGAAGTCAGAACAGTACTTATACTGCATTTTGGGTGAAAGTAAGAAGGAGGTCAGTGAAGATGAGTTCTCTTCCCCTTCCTTTCAGTCTTTCAGAGGTTGAGGAATGACTGGCCCTGCAAGACTGGGATGTAGCAGTGGGATCACAGAATCATAGAATGGTTTGGGTTGGAAGGGACCTTAAAAACCATATAGTTCCAACCCTCCTGGCATGGGCAGGGACAACTTCCACTAGACCAGGTTGCTCAAAGCCCCATCCAACCTGACCTTGGATGTCCTAATGCCAGTTCCCCAGCTGTGATGTTCGCAGTGTTAGTGTCTACCATGGAGTTTCTATATTGTTCTCATGATGCCTTGCAGCCATAGGGCTTCACGATATTCTTATGAAGCTGTGTCGTTTCCTCAGATACTTCTTTTCCTGCTTTACTGTTTCACTTATATGAGGAGCTTTCCCAGCCTGTGCCATGGGCTCTTACTCTCTTCATTCCTATGTTTATGATGGTCCCATGGGGTATAAAAAAGGGATGTAGCAAAAGTAGTGAGAAATTAATCTGGTTCATCTGCTCATGTAAGAGGTGGAGGGAAGAAAGCAGAAAAAGAACAACCACGCAATTCCTTGAATTAATTTAAAAGACATTTTGGAGACTAAGTGTGGTGTTTGGGGTTTTGCTGTGGTTTATCCTAAGTGATGAAGAGGACCTTTGGAAAAGACCTATTCTGGAAAATTATGCATCACTGAGAACTTACTGGTTTGGGTGCATTTCTGCCTTTGGACTGTGTCCTCATCAGTGAAACATTTTCCTTCTCTGTCTTCTCTACAGCTGTGCAAAGCAACTACCATGAGAAGCAGCCTGCCCACATTTTCTCTCTTGGGCAAGCTGGCAGATGCCATCCCAGGCTTTGCTGATATACTGGTAGTAAAGCACAGTGAGTAGTATGTCATGTCCAACTGAAGGGTGGTATTCACAGCCCTAGTACATACGCATGCAAGTGCTCCTCTGTCCCCAGATGAGTTCATGAAGGTCACACAAGAAGCCTGTCCAGAAGTCAGAGTGGCATCAGGCCTCCTTGGATACAGATCAGAACCTTCATAGGTGGTTATTGTGCTTTTAGCCAGGCAAAAGCAGCCTCTGTGAACTGGGGTTGTGGATCTGCCTCACAGGCAACATTACATTTAAGGTTTTTTTGCCTTGATCCAGTGCTTGGGGGTCCAGTGAGCAAGCTGAACTGTTTGTGGAGGGAGCTGGGATGATGGATGTTCATATGGTGAACAGTGAACCCTGCTGTTTATTACTGTACCTCTGCTCAGAAGGGACAGATGGTGCTGAGTACATCACCTAATTGTGGCATTCCTTAACCTGAATACACCAGTCTGTCCAGTAGGATTTTGCAAGTTTTCAAGGGAAATGGGTTGGTGCTTTTAAAATGTTAGTGAATGTTTGCTGTTGCTGTTCCTCATACTAGATAATGTCGTGGATCATCTGCTGATGGGCTTGACATACCCAAATGAAAGTATAAAGGCTGCTGTTTGCTACTTGTATGGCAAGCTGTACTCCTCTCCTGTTGGCACAGAACAGCTCTCAGGACACTTTGAAGAAAGGCTGTGTGGTGTCTTCTTGAATACCCTGGGGTGTGCGCAGACAAAGGAGCTGCAGGTTAATTGTTTGGGTAAGCCATTGCTGAGAGAAACTGCAAGGAGCAAGGGAAGGCTTAGAATGAGGAAGTAATCCTTGGCTGGTTTAGATGCTCTAATGTGGGTCATTCCATAGAACATCTTTATGCTGCTTGTTCAAAGTCATCAATCCTTTCTGTTATCCCATAGCAATGAAGTGGCCCAGACCTGCTGCTGAGCATTCCCATGCCCCCATGTTCCCTGATGCCTCACATTTGACTAATCTTCAGTCCCTTCAGAGCTTGTGCTATGGCCTGATCATCCCTCAAAGTATCTGAATGCAAATACTATGCATGGACAGGTGGGTTGTGTACAGCAGTGAGATGGAGTCTAAAAAATACAGTCTTCATATGTGGGGCATCATCTGAGCACATTAGCTCAGATATAGAGCTAATGTGGAAGTGGCATTTTCTTGCAGTTATCCTTCCAACTGCATGTTTCAGCTGTTGCTGGGGAGCACAATTTCAGCCTTTCTGACATTGCTTATTTGTAAACCGTCCAGGGAATTAATTTTTCCAGAAGGAGGTGAACAGTAACTGGATTGCTCCTCAATTTATCTACTCAACTACTAGAAATAGATTACGATTCCTTTGAAAGTAGAATTCTGTAGCTCAGACAATACCCCTGTGAATATGTACTTATGTGAACTGATGATTTTCATCAATACATGTAGCAGTGATTTATACTGTTCTACTGAGGGGTTTTTTTGGAGTGTGGGTATCCTTTAGCTGAACACAGCTGTTTTTGTAAGAGCCTGTGAAAATAGAAGGGGAAGATAATGCCTGTTCTCTAGGAAGTGTTCCAGGGAAAATGTCATGTCATTGGGGTCACTGACTGCTTGAAGAATGCAGGTCAAGTGCTCTCCCAAGAAACAGTTTAAGGTGTGGTTACTAACAGAAGATAATGCAAGTAGAGGGCTCCTGAGATGCACCTATGTACATACATGACTCTGAGAAGGAACAGTGAGCAGATCAGACCAGTGTATTGGTTTGAAAGCAAAACCAGTGAGAGACTCCAAGTCAGAAGTACAATTTAATAAGAGAAAGAAGAAAATAAGTAAAATAAA
>VZUI01043122.1:0-64747 GCA_013401135.1 Cettia cetti
GGAAGGAAGGAAGGAAGGAAGGAAGGAAGGAAGGAAGGAAGGAAGGAAGGAAGGAAGGAAGGAAGGAAGGAAGGAAGGCAAAATAAACTCAGAGGGGCTGGTTTGGACATTGCTGACTGCTCCTCCTGGCAGCTCCTTCTCCACACCAAAGGAAACTGAGGCATAGGAAACCTGGGGTGGAGCAGGAGGGTCCTGGCTGTGGGATCTGCCAAAATCCATCTCAGCTTCTTTCAGGTGCAGAACCCATGGAATCATAGAATCCCTAAAGCTGGAAAAGACCTCCAAGATCATCGAGTCCAACCCGTGACCAGCCTTGCCCCACAGGCATCCTCCCTCCATTCCCCGAGCACCAGCTCCAGGCTGGCCATGATGGAGGGGAAGGGTCTGACCCCAGAAAAGCTCTTGGGGCTCTTTGCTTTCTAAACACCCCCAAATCCAAGCTCTCCTACCCAGAAAAGTCCCAGCTCCAGCCCTGACTTGCTCAGAATGAGGAAAGAGGCCAAGAGAGCACTGAGGGGGATTCAGGAGCAGGGCTGCACACCCCAAACCAGCCGAGACCCAAACGCAGCCGGGGAGCTGAGCTGGGCAGAACTGAAAGGAGCCAGAGGTCAGGGACTGAAGGGTTTGTTCTAGTTTGGGCAGACACCTGAAATCGCCCAAGATCATCCCAAAAACTGAAACACATGAGAAAAACCAGCAGTGCACAACAGGGAGTTTGACTCTCCAGCCTCATCCTGCCAGGGGTGGGGAGAGCCTGGGTCAGACCCAGCTCCCATCCCCGTGGGAATGCTCTGCCCCAGCACCTCACGGCCATCCCAACAAGGATTCAGCCCCCATCTATTCTGGCATCATTCTGCCTCAAATCTCTCTCTGCCCCACTATTCAACAGCAGCAGCAGCAGCTTTCCCAGGGACTTTTATTCCTCTTCCCACCACCTCCCAGCTCTTCATGGGACTATCCATAGCTATTATCCCAGCCTCTGTGTGCTCCCTGCACCCTCTCCCAGGGCCCTCCAGCCTCCACAGGATCTCAAGGGTGGTTTCCAAGGCCCTCAGGCCCATCCCTGAGGATGGAAGGAGAATCAGACACAATCTGGGAAAGAACAAGTAGGATTTAGGCAGAAAAAGGCACAAAACAAGAGGGGAACCACTGCTGGGCAGGGAATAGAGGTTTATTCATCTGTTGCCTCCAGAAACTTGAGGCTGTTTTTTAAAAAAAAAAGAAACAACCAAAATAAAACCTAAAAATATATGAATTCAGCCATTTCCAGCACAATGAGATATAATTTTATGAGTCAACTTGTCCTCCTTGTGTTTCCACCACCCTTTAGCCCAACACAACCGGCCCACGGGAGGGAGGGCTCGACACCAGAGGGGATTGCAGGGTTTATTGAGGATGAATAAGGTTTCAAGGAGAGGAAAAGCACCCCAACACCTACTCCAGGGACTGTCCGTAGACATGGGCACGAGGCAAGGTCAGTGGAGGCGTGACAGGTCCTGCAGCAGGGCAGGGGAGCGGGGCAGGCTCAGAAGCAGCTCCGGGGGTGGAGGTGTCCCAGCTGGGGCTGCTCCGGCGGGGCCGGGGCACACACAGGGCACAGGCAGGTCCTTTTAGAGGATGGAGGGGACGGGGGAGCAGGGGCGCTGCAGGGAGCAGGGGGAGCTGCAGCGGGACGCCAGCGGAGCCAGGCCCACCGCGGATCCTGCCACACCATCTATGCTGCTCAGGCTCCGGGATTTTCCACAGCCTCGGTGAAGAAAACAGACAGGTTAGAGCCGAGCTGCCTCCTGCCCAAGGCTCGGGAAGCTGAGAGCGCCAGGCTGAGCCCCACACCCCGAGAAACCCCCTAAAAATAAAATTCGGGAAGGGCTTTTTGAGGACAAGCAGGCTCCCGTGGATGCTCCAGACCTTCCCACTCCCTTCAGCGAGCAGCGCCGGCCAAATCCAGGACTCGGAGTCATCAATGAGGAGATCGAATTGCTCTGTAGGGTGTTGGGTTTTGTTTCCCAAATTGCTCTGAATGAGGAATGAGTCTGGGGATTTTGTGGGCTGAAGCAGACGGGGAAAAGCAGCAGAACTCAAACAAATATGGGATTTGGAAGGAGTGATTCCCCCAGCTCTGGTTTTTACACCCCTGTAGCAGCAAGCTGCTGCTGACACCTTCCTGTGTGCAAAGGAGCAGGTAGATGTGCTCATTATTTTCCATAAGAAATTGCATTAAAGAGCAGATATTTCTATTTCTTTAAGCACGGGGAGCCTTCACACTGCCCCAGAGAGCCAGGAATTTCTCCAGCTTTTATTGAAAAAGCAACAGCCAGAAGAAATATCCTCACAGGTCAAAAGCCACTTTTCTTGCTGGAAAGACACAAAGTCTTTGCACTGAAAATTGGATTTTTGGGTCCACAGAGCACCACTGTTAAGGATGAGTCTGTTCCCTGGATCTGGTGCCAAAATATGGAAAATTAATGATGCTCCCAGCCGTGATGAGCCCAATGTCCCTGCGCTTGGATCTTCCCTGAAAGCACCCAGGTGAGCAAGCCCAGCCAAGCCTGAGCCTTCCCAAGGCACCAGCGAGTTCCAGGGAAAGCAAGGCCACGGCAGCAGAATGTGTGGGGGGTGGAGCGGAGGGAGGCAGCTCCTGACAGCAGAAAAACAAGGTGATGGATGGCCCTTGGGCAGTGCCAGGCTCGGAATCCCTCCCTGTGTCCCGCCCCAGGAGCTCCTGGCACATCTTTGGGTTCTGCTTTGCTGCTGCTGGTTTGGGCTTGGATCAGGGATCAAGGCTCACACCACAGCATCACCCTCACGCAGGCCCTCGGGGGATGCTGAGGCAGGAACATCCCCTGGAGGGGCACTGCCTCCGCAAATCTGGGGCTTGTCCCCTTTTGATGTTTGGCTTCCCAGCCCCAGTGTCCAGCAGGGATTCTTCAGCCCCTCCCCAGCTCTCAGCCCCCTGAGGACACACGGCCCCTCCAGCTGTGAGGC
Organism: Cettia cetti; assembly: GCA_013401135.1. Lineage (NCBI taxonomy): Eukaryota > Metazoa > Chordata > Aves > Passeriformes > Sylviidae > Cettia > Cettia cetti. The sequence goes on from VZUI01043122.1 coordinate 2,986, forward strand.
AGAGGCAGGTCCAGGGGACACAGGGGGCTGCCTGGACCTGTTGCTGACTCCAGCAAAGCTTTCCCCGTGCCCACGGTGGGAGCAGGAGCAGAAGCAGGCCTGGGGAGAAGAGCAATTTCCTCATTTCCCTCTTGGCACGGCTCCACACGGCGAGCGAGGAGGGAAGCGAGCACAGCCCTGAGCTGGGGGCAGCTGGGAGTTTCCCTCCCACAGCAGCTGATGCAAAGACCCCCCCTGCTCCCCACAACACTCCCAAAAATCTGCATTGGGCTCATCCTTCCTTCCCCTTGCTCTTTTCCCTGGTGTGCCGAGGCTCTTTGAAGAGCTCACGTGTCTCCCTGCCGCGCCGAGCTGCGCGTGGGAAGGAACCCTGCTGAGATCCAAGCGGTCCCTGGAAGCTTGGGGCAACCCTGGATCCCCACAAATCCCCCAAACAGCAGCAGGTTGGCAGGAAGTGTTGTGGGGTCGGGGTTGGCTGGGAGCTGCCAGCGATGCAGGGGGTGCTGATGGGGTTGTGGGGATGATCTTTGCCTCTCACTCTGGAGGCTGAATGGACCAGGGTGCAAACAGGCAGAGGAGCAGGGTCAAAATCACACTGCCTGCCCTGACTGAGGCTCCAGCAGCACATTTTGGGGCAGAACTTCCTAAAGGTGTTTGATTTCTCCAGGGGCCCTCTGCAATGGGACACCAGGGCAAACCTGCCCCAAGCCCATCATTCCTTCTCTCCATCAGTTTACCCCGAGCCACCCCTGCAGGAGCACCTGGGAAGGAGCTCAGGACAGTCCCTCAAGGCTGTCGTGGTGTCCCTCCACACCCGGGGCCGGGAGCCACCACAGAGTGAAGCCACAAGGCACAAGGGGTTGTGCTCTGCTGATTGCCACAGCTGATGGTGTCAGAGCTGCTGTCCCAGTAACTGCCCTGGGGCTACCCAGACTCCCCGGCACTGCTCTAGGCACAGGTGTGCAGCGGATAAAGAGCGCTGTGAGACCGCCGGGGGCCCCTCCCGGGCCGTGGCAGCGCCTGCTCCCCGCAGGAGCTCGGCCCGAGCGCTCCCGCAGGCACGGGCTGGGAGCTGGGGGCAGTCGGGATGGGGAAAGGCAGCGAGGCAGCAGAGCCCAGGAGCGCCCTGTGGCTGGTGACAGAGGCCTGGCGTGCAGCTCCTGTGGGCTCGTGTCCCCGTGCGGGCCCCGTGGGCTGCTCCTCGGTCCCCCCCAGCCCGGCAGCTCCGGGGGATGCTCCCGGGAGCATTCCCAGCTTGATCCCCTCCCGTGCTCAGGCATGGGAGAGCCATGGCCCTGCAGTGGCAGCCAGAAACAGAGTGAAAATCAGCTGTGCCCTGCCGAGCCAAAAACGGCTGCTGTGCCATTTCATGTGCTGATAAAGGAGGAGGGGTTTTTAAGGGACACACAGATGGGGACATGGGGACATGGGGACATGGGGACATGGGGACATGGGGACATGGGTTAGTGGCCCAGTGCTGGGGAGGGTTGGAGTCGCAGAGCTCTTTTCCAACCCAAGTGATTCTGTGGCTCCATCCTAACCAGTCTCACTGGCTGGGCTCCTATCCCTCCATATCCCTCCATCCAAGCAGAGCACAGGGCTTTTGTGCCAAGACAGCCCCGTGCCAAGGTGTCTGCACCCAGCAGGACACTTCTTTGGGAACAGCTGAGCGGGTGCTGAGGGGAGATGAAGGGTCTGAAGCCATCCCTGGCAGCCAGGGAGCAAAGCAATACCACTGGAAGCAGCCCCAGGAACAAGAAACACATTCCACACAGGGATCCACAGCAATCCAGCTCCATCTGCTCCAGGCTCAGGTCCAAGGGCAGGAGCAGCTCTCCTCTCTGAGCTGCCCCGACAGGACCAAGTCGGGGTTAAACCACAATGGATGCTCATCTCTGCAGCTTATTCCCAAACCAGCCCTCTCTCCTGATCTCCACAGCTTGTACAGACACCAGTACCTGTCCCAGGATCTGACAGATGGCCATCAGAGAGTCGGGCTCAGAACCAAGCTCATCTCAATTTGCAGAGCTGCCAACACCCCAGTACCAGAACAAACAGCCTCAGCAGGGGATAAATCAAGACCAAGGGAAGAGGCACCACTGCAGCTCCCAACGGCTTTTGGCTGGAGGCTGCTCTGCCCCCTGGTCACCTCTGGCCACCTCTGGTCACCTCTGGCCACCTCTGGCCACCTCTGGCCACCCCTGACCATACTGGAGCATTTCACTAGGCCAGCCCTGACCTCACAGCACAGCCTCCCACCCCTCTGTCCCACAGCCCAAGCAGGACACGGGCACTGAGCTTCCCTCTTCCCAAAAGGTCTCAAGCATCACTGGAGCCCCTCTGGGCACCAGAACCAGCTTCCTCCAGGTGCAGCATCATTCCAGCAACACGGAGATGAGTGACCTGTGCACACCTTCTGTTTTAAAGTGTAAAAGGCACCCTGAAATTTGCAGGGAAGACACCAGAACACCCCAAGAACCATCACCACAGTGCCCTTTGAAAGAGCAGCTGCTGCCACCACACAAGGACAGAAATCTCCTGTTTTCCTGCAATTAGAGATGGGATTTGGGGGTGAGTGAAAGCAGCTCTGGATCCTCAACTCTTAGAGCTCCTCCACTTCTCCTGGCTTCAGTGGGACCAGATTCAAATGCCTCAGCTGAAGCCTGACTTCAGCGTTTTCTAAGGAGGAAGATCAGCACTGGCTTTCATCTGTCTTCTCCATCCCTCCCAGTCCAGCATTCCAGTCTGGAGTGGGACTAAACCTCTCTCCCCTCTTCATACTAACAGGCATGAAGAAAAGAGAACAACTTCATAGGAAAGGGAACTTCCAGGGAAAAACATCAGGCATTTCCAGCAGCTATTTGCCCCAGGGATGAGGAAAGCTTTTCCTCTGTCCTCTTCCTGAGCTTGAGCAGCAATGCCAAAGGGAACCCTTGATTTCCCAGGAGGAAACAACCAATTCACCAACAGGTCTTGGGGAGATGCAGCACAGCCTCCCTTCTGCCTGGTCCCAGCTCCCAGGCACCATCCTCTGTGAGCACTCAGTACCAGGGGGGTAGAACTAGGTCAGCTCTGCAGCCACAGCATCCCACGCCAGCCTGGACATGCAAAACACTGCCCAGCTGGAAATCTGAGCTGTGCTCTACGAGTTATCCCAGCATTCGAGGGTGCAGCTGGATTTGGGGGCACTGGATTTACCCTCTCTGGGGCTGGAGTGCTGGGAGATGGAGAGGAGCAGAGAAGTCTGGGACCAGGTTGAAGAAGATTTTGTTTTGTCATGGGAAGAAGACTTTTGTGTTTTCCTGACTCATCTCCCCCTCAGTTTCCCAAGGAAAACCTCAACACTTAGCACAGCTCCCGTTCCAAACCCAGAGGAGCCTTCCTGGCAGCCTGGAGCTGCTGGCAAGGCAGCACTTGACACATCTCCCCACGCTCGAACCCACTGAAAGCCACCGCAGGGGAGAGGAAGGGAAAAGCCTCTGGATTTTTTTTTTTTCCCTTCTGAAAACCTTCTGGTCACCTTCAGTCACAACCTCTCCACGTCCCCAGGAGAGATGTCCCACTCACACCATCCAGAGGTGAGTGGTTGGAACCCAGGGAGAGGAGCTGGAAGGGCAGAGCTTGGAGCACTCTGTCCCCAGGGAGGGCAGTGCAGCCAGCACGGGGTCACAGACCCCAAATGGGGACAACTAGGGGGGAGAAGAGAAAACAAAACGTGGAGCCAGCACGGAGAGATGTGTTGGACACAGGTGAAGCAGATGGAGAGGTGGATTTGGGAGCAGAGGACAGCCAGGCAGGTGGATGGAGATGAAACCTCTGTCTTGGATCGGCTCAACAAAACTCAGCCTCCACCTCTCCCTCCCCGCCCAGGTCCTGCTCACACCTCCAGCCGTACCTTTCTGGATGCCTCCATCCGCTGCACAGGAGAAGTCCCCCGTGGCCAGCAGGAAGCACGTGGAGGATTTCTTGTTCTTGTCCCTGTCCCTGTCCCGGGTGCTGGAGCGCCGCATCGGCCGCTTCTCCTCGTCCGCCGGCGACAGCGGCTGCTCCTCGTCTGACAGCACCACGTTGGCCTCGCCGTTCTGCTTGGAGTCTGCAAGAGACACACCAGCAGCTGACAAACCCACAGCAGAAATGCTCAGGGTGGCCTGAAGGGCTTGGTCAGACCGTGCAAGGAAGCAGAAGAGCAGGTGGCAGGTGGCCCAGAGCAGCACCCACCAACCCAGTGCTGATCCCAGCCTCGTTTAGAGCAGCCCGGGGAGCAGGACAGAGACAGATCTCATCCCAGCAGCTCTAGTCCTGCTGAGGGTTATACAACCTGCATGAAGCCAAAGCTGGGGATGAAACACCCCAGGTTTTTGAGATCCACCCACCTAATTGGAGGGAATTAGCTCTCCAAAATTCACACTGCTGGGGAACGGGCTGCTCGGGGTAGTGGGAAGTGCTAATTTATGTCCCCTGGCTCCCTGGTTTGTTGGTTGAGAGGATGCTCTGCCACGTGAGGGCCTGGCCTGAGCTCCTGGCTCTAACTGCTCCCTGCTGCCAGGGCTCCTGGGGCAGATGGCATCTGCAGGCTTGTGGAAAAAGGAGATTTATAAAGGAAAAGAATGGTTTGGGGCACCCAGAGCTCCCTGATTCCCTGGCAGGGGAAGGCCCATCACTGTTAAACACACGTGGCCAGACGTGCAGCTGCCCAGGCCTGACCTCAGTGTTGGTGCAGGACACAACCCCACCATGGTGCCTCCTGCTCCAGACACCCCAGAGGTGCCACTGGCAGCAAACCAAGACAGGAGGGGCAGAGCAGCCACCATGGCCAGCACTGAGGGGGGGGCAGGGCTTGCCCAGACCCCCAAAGTTAGCCCAAGGGATGGTCCCCATGGAGGGGCTGTGCCTTCTCCTGACCCAAAGCAAAGACTGGCCAACCCCCAAACTTCATCTCAGTGCATGGGATGAACAAAAGAAATATCCAGGGGCTGGTTTGCTCAGGATCTGGAGCAGCAGAGCAGGGATTCTGTCTTGCAGCAGATGAATGAGGAGGTGGGGTCAAGCCCCAGGGAATATCCATGGATTTATCCATTTTGGTGAAGGTTACCCTGATTTAAGGTGGGAAGAAGCAAAGGAAAAATTTGTCCAAGTGCAATTCCAGGCTCACATGGGAGTAGGGCGAGTGGCCTTACCTCTGTCACTGTGAGGGACAGGTGGGTTAGGCAGGGACACCCTGAAAGCCACCATGGTGACTTGGTCTGTGCCATCAGGAGGGAAGGACGTGGCCTTTGGGAAAGCAGGGTCTGGCCTTTCCCCCCTGCCTGGATGGGGCTTTGCCCTGCAGCACCCTGCTCCAGCAGCACATCCGAGGGGCCCAGCCCCTTCCACGCCAACCCGGAGCTGGGGGCCACATCGTGCACCCTCCCCAGGGACTCGGGGACACAGGGGCCACACGCCCTGCTCTGAGGGCTCCCCGAGGTCTCCCCTTCCCTCAGCCCCACCTTTGGGGTCTCACCTGCCCGTTTCCTCTCAGCCACCCCCTCCTCGGCAGCCAACGGGCACGTGTCGCTCTGGGTGCTGTTCCGGGGGGAGTTCTCCTCGGATTTGCCGTAGGTGGGGGAGTCCAGCGGGGCCGGACGGGGTATATGCTTCTTCTTCTTCTTTGGCAGCTTCTGCTTGGCCATGGCCAAGGAATAGTACATCCCAAAGTTATTGACGATGACGGGCACGGGCATGGCGATGGTCAGCACCCCGGCCAGCGCGCACAGGGCGCCCACCACCATCCCCGACCAGGTCTTGGGGTACATGTCGCCGTAGCCCAGGGTGGTCATGGTGACCACGGCCCACCAGAACCCGATGGGGATGTTCTTAAAGTGAGTGTGGTCGCTGCCGGTGGGGTCGGACGTCTTGGCTCCGATCCGCTCGGCGTAGTAGATCATGGTGGCGAAAATCAAGACCCCCAAGGCGAGGAAGATGATGAGGAGCAGGAACTCGTTGGTGCTGGCCCGCAGCGTGTGGCCCAGCACCCGCAGACCCACAAAGTGCCGCGTCAGCTTGAAGATGCGGAGGATGCGGACGAAGCGCACCACCCGCAGGAAGCCCAGCACGTCCCGGGCAGCCTTGGAGGACAGGCCGCTGAGACCCACCTCCAGGTAGAAGGGCAAGATGGCCACGAAGTCAATGATGTTGAGCAGGTTTTTAATGAAGAGAAGCTTGTCTGGGCAGCAGATGATGCGGACCAGGAACTCGAGGGTGAACCACAGCACGCAGACCCCTTCGATGTAGGTGAGGATGGGCTCCGTCTCCACTTTGTGTGTCAGCAGCACCGTCGTGGTGTTGCCCACCACCAGGGTCTCCGTCACGTTGACGTTGATGTTGAAGGCCTCGTGCGTCTCCAGGCAGAAGGTGGTGATGGAGACCAGGATGAAGAACAGCGAGGCGAAAGCAACCACCTGCCAAGATCAAAATTACACCGGCCTGAGCTGAGGTGGGGCAGCCTCTTCTGTCTGGAGGAGGTCAAACACTCCAGAGGCTGCCACGCACTGCCCCAGACCATGGGTGGAGAATGAGGAGGGACCCCTGGACCTCTCCCGTGAGCTGACAGCAAACCTCAGTGCCCGGGGCCATCACTCCAGGACCTTCCTCCAAGTGCTACAGTCTGTAGGAGAAGCTGTGCTGGGCTCCAGCTGTGCCTGGAGATGTGCCAGGAATGGCAGTGGTGGGGATGAGGGGGACTGGGACAGTCTGGGACTGGAGCAATCTTCCAATGGGAACAGATGCGAAAAGGGAATTTTGACAGGACAAATTCAAAGAGTTTTGCCCCCACATTCACCACGAACCCCTCCAGGTGCCAGGTTCACACTGCTCACAGCCGTGAGCTTTGGGCTCTGGATGTGTCAGAGACATCCTTTCACCCCCTCCCTGAGGGCCAGTCAGGGGGATGTGCCCACAGAAGGTCCAGGACTGGGTGGGCAGGATGAGGAGAGGAGCAGGCAGAGCTCAGCCTCCTGCTGATGCCTGGACCTGGTGACACCCAGATGCTCCCATTTCTCCACTCTGCCCTAGCAGGGAGACGGCTGTCCCCTCTGTGTCACCTCCTCCTCCTCCTCCCTTCTTGCCTGTGAGTGAGGAGGGGCTGGCAGCAGGCACTGGAGGTCACAGGCAGTGTCACAAAGCACCACCTTGTTGTGCTCCCACCAACCCTCCCTCACCCACGGCGAGCCCACCACCTGCAGCATCTGATTCCAAGAGCCAGCTCTCTCCTCCTCCCCAGAAAAAGCTTCAGAGCAGAAAAACTCTTGTTCTACCTTCCTCCAGCACAAAAGCACGGTGGTTTCAGCTCCCAGGGAGCAGGTCCTGCTGCAGCCTGTGCTGCACCTGCAGCCAGCAGGGCGTGACCTTTGGCTGTCAGACCCACCCAGGCGGCCGCTCCCGGCAGAGCCGCACCGCGAGCCTGCCCCAGGCGACAGCGCGGATCCTCGGCCGGAGTGAATCAGCAGCAGAGACAGCCTGAGTCACGCCGGAGGAGCACCCGGCCCCGGACACGGCCGTGCCTGCCCGAGCATCCCCGAGGGGCGGCCCCGAGGGCAGGCACGTGTGGGGCCGCCACGGGGAGCATCGGCCCTGCAAGAGCTGGCTGTGAAGTTTAAATGGGGCGTTGAATGATGGAGAAACCTCTGGAGGATGACTCTGCTGCCCTGGGGATGGAACGAGGCGCTCCTCACCCCTCGGTCACGGCCCCTGGAGCACGCATGGGGCTTCGGCTCTGAGGGGTGATCAGTCCTGTGCAATTTGGGAAACAAATCCAACCAAACTGGGATCTTAAAGCAAGGCCAGCTTAACCAGACAAGTGTCTCTACACAGTGGTGGCACAGCCAAAATAATCCGCTTTTCAGCTGAGGGCTGAGTCACGTTCCTGAGCTTCCCTGGATGGGGAATCTTGGGAAAACCTGAAGAGTAAAAATTTAGACTTAAAGCAAAGTAGAAAGAAAAAAAAATCACCCAGGAAGGGAGTGAGACCATGCAAACACTTGAGTAATGAAGCAACCCTGCTGCTGGGTGTGAGGTGAGACCTGGTTTAGCCCAAGGAGCAAAATCAGCCTTTAAAAATAGAAGACTTGGGTTCACAGCCGGTGCCAACCATCGTGTCCCCCCCAGAGTGCTGCTCCAGTTCTGTGTCTGACCCAAGATGTCTCACCTCAGCTTCAGTCTCTGCTCCAAACTCAAGTTCTTTTCCAAAAATGTCTTTAAAATAAAACAAAATCTGTGTATAAACCCAGTACTACCAATACACACCAGAACTCCCAAACAAGTCCTCCAGAACCTGTTGATGTTCTACACAATCTTGACCTTCACTCAACAGCTTGAGACAGGTGTTCCCCAAAAATCCATGACCCTACAGAGTGTCACCAGCCTGAAAGTCCCCATCAAAGTGGGGTCAGGACTCTCCAAGTTGGGCAGCGAAGGGAAAAAATAACGAGGAGCTGCAAGCAAGAAGAGTTTGGATGTAGAGGCAGAATCACAGCCAGGGCAGTTTCCCATGGGGAGGAAAAGTGTTAAAGCTCCAGCTGGGACAGCAGCTGCACCAGGGACCGAATATTCCCTGAGTGGACAAATTGAGGAGCCAGGGACCCCATGGCCATCGATGGTGCACGGAAAAGGGGCGAAAAGATGGGAGAGATTTCTGACCACGTGCTCACAGAGTTGCCAGCTCAGGGGGAGAAGTGCTGGAGGGAGGGAAAGACAGAAATAACAAGGAGCCAACTGAGTCAGGGCCCGAGGGGCTGCTCCACGGAGAGGAGGAGTGAGGACCTGAGAAATGCAGCTCTTGAGACTCTTAGTCATGGCTGCCACACAGAGAGGGAGAGAGGTTACATGGGCAGCCTGGGTCTGCTGCTGCCCAAGGTTTGGCTCCAGCACACGCAGAGCCAGCAGCACCCCTTTGGCTCTGGCAAGAAATGGGGAGACCCCAAAACGGGGTGTGAAAGAAATCCCAACCACCACAAAAGCCAGGGCAGCACCAGGAATGTTGTGCCCACAGAGGTGCTCACAAATCCTGCAGCATCCTGGGGCTGGGTGGTGACTCCAGCCAGGAACTGGGCGCATTCACTGGGGCTGGTGGCGTTGCTCCGTGCCTCAGTTTCCCCTGGTACCAGAGCAGTTCTCCTAGGCTATGGCAAAACTGCACCGGTGTTTTTCCCTGTTGCCTGTGGAAGTTGATCGTTCCCATGGCACTGCTGAGCTGAACATTTATCTAGAGCAGCGAGAAGGAAGCAGGGAGGTCCCAGCACAAACTGGTCCCAATCCAGGCCCAGCCTGGCCTCAATCAGCACCATCTCTGCTCCCTCCAATACATTCCTCCTGCTGAAGCCTTTCCAGGAGCAGCTCAGCACACAGGAAAAGCAGAACCAAACGACACCAGGGGGAAAAACATGAGTTGAATTATTGTGCTTGGGTTTATTTTTAATTTTGTTTAATTTTTTATTTGGAGCTTTACACCACTCAGAGCATCTCTCCAAGGTGAAGAGCCCTCAGAGATGGGCAAAGGAGGGGGTACCCTTTTAAAATGGGTCCAGCTCTTGCTGCCCGAGCATTCTCTGCGTGTGTGTGTGCTGCTCTAACATTTGCTGCAAAAACACCTCGCTGCCAAACTGACCCCTGCCCTGCGCACTGCTCGTGGGTGTGCAATGCCTGCAGAATTTCTTACCATTGATGGGGTTTTTTTACACCTCTAAATGCATCCAGAATTCATCTCGATCCCAACTGCCTGCTCTGTGTGTGTGTGGCAGATTTATGAGCTGGGCGTGCCAGGGGCTGGGAGGGTCTCAGGGGGTCGGTGGGCAGCGCTTTGGGGACGATCTGGGAGGAGCTGGGAGAGGAGACACAGCTCAGGGCAGTGCCCGAGCCGGGCTGGGAGCCCGCAGACACGCCTGGATTTGGGGGACACGTCCCAGGCACGTCGGTGCCCGCGGGCAGGGCCCACCTGCGTGCCCAGGGAGGGTGGCAGGGTCTCTGGTGCGTGGATGAGCTCGCGTGTGCACACACACAGTGCAGGGGCCACGTGTGCCGAGGGGGCCGCGGGACGTGGCTGGGGCGTGCGGGGTGTCAGCGGTGCCTGGGGGGCTCCAGGGGGTGCACAGGCACGGGGTGTCCTTTGGGGCTGGGGTTCCTACACCTGAGGAGCATGAGCTGCTCGGGGACAGCCACGATGGTCCCTTTGCTGCAGGAGCCTGACGTGCACCCCACACCTGCGCTGTTAAATGTGGGGTCTGGCATGGTGCAGCCCAGCAAGAGGAACCCAAACATGCTATCCTAGAGCGTCCTGGAACTCTGCCAGCAGTCAGCCCTGCCAAGGACAATCCCTCATCTTCGTGTGCCCAGGAGGTGCCCAGGGAGCACCGGAGGGCACAAAGGGGGCAGGGATTGTGCTTGTCCCCAGTTCCAGCCCAGCTGTCCCAGATGTGATGTGTCGGGAGGGCATTGGGAGACAATGGAAGAGGTGTCCCGTAGGATGGGAGACGGCTCATGTGCCCCACAGTAGGAGGGGGACAGTTATGGGGGGGCCTCACGTAACCCACCAGGAACGTCAGTCTTGCCCTCAGGGACGGGGAGGTGAAGACACAACCCCGGCCCGGCCCCATCCCGCCTCCCCACCGGCGCCCCCAGGAGCTTACCCTGGCCGCCTTGGACGAGTAGGGATCCTCAAAGAGCGCCCACATCTTGGGCTGCCAGTTCCGGCAGCAGCCGCCCCCTCCGGCGGGCCCCGCCGCCCCTGGGGGCCTGTCATCCATGCCCAGGCGCTGCAGGGCCATCTCCCTACCCCCCTCCTCTTCAGCCTCCTCCCCGCCGGCCGCTCCCCCCGGCTCGGGGCTCTCGAAGATGTCCAGGGCCTCCTCGGCGTCGCGGTGCTGCCGGTAGGTCATCCAGCAGCACGGCTCCACGTCGGTCTCGTCGATGCCCCAGTAGGTGAGCTCCTCCTCGAAGAGCGGCCCGCAGATGTCCGCGGGGCAGTGCAGCTTCCCGGTGCGGTAGTAGTTGAGCACGTAGGAGAAGATCCCGGGGTGGCGGTCGAAGAAGAACTCGTTGCTTTTCCCGTCAAAGTCAAAGTTGCTCTGGGCGTCGGGGTCGGCCAGCCAGGCCAGGCGCGTGCCCGGCAGAGTCCGCAGGGTGCTCTTGTAGGTCTCATGCCGGGTGCCACCCACGTTGATGGTGATCTTGTCCGACTCTTCCCCTTTGCCCATCTCTTCCTTCAGGCATGTTTTGGAGGGTGGTTTGTTCCCAGACTTGCGTCCACGGTAGGAGGAGACACACACCGAGCTGATCATAGATTTTGGTGGATGGGAGATGCCCGCAGCGTGCACCCTTCCTCCGGGCGAGGAGCCGGGCTTCGGCGGAGGCGGGAGAGGAGGACGGAGACGGGACTGGGGAGGGGAAAAGGGGGGCGCTCAGGCTGGGCTCCGGCCTCGGGGGGAACGAGCTGGAGCCGCGCCGGACACCGCCGGCTGCTGGGGGACAGCGGGGAGGCTGCAACCTCCACCCCCTCCAAAGCCACCCCCCAAAATAAAACCGCCCCAAAGCGGGAGGCGGCCCGGCCCCGCCGGGCAGCAACAAGTGCGGGGTGCAGGGGGCCAGGAGCGGGCGGGGGGGCGCGGCAGCCCGGGGGGGGGGGGGGGGGGGGGGGGGATGCGGGCCCGGCCGGGAGGATGCTGGGGAAGGGATGGGGGATGCTGAGCCCGGCCGGGCGGTGTGTCCCCCCCTCCCGGTACCTGCAGCGCCAGGCGCGGGGGGGCCCCGCCGCCCGCCCCTCCCGCTCCGGCGGCTCCGCGCTCCCTCCGCCCCCCCCGGGCTGGGCTCGGGGAGGAGGCGGCGGCCGGGGGGCTCTTCCCCGGTTCCCGGCGGAGGGAAGGGGGGGATGGATGCGCCTTCTCCGCCTCCCCTCCCGCTCTCCCTCCCCGGGGGTCCCCGTTCACGCGTGGCCGGGTCGGGGGGGCCTGTTGCGCCCCGGCGGTGCCTCCCCGCGGGGCTCGGCGGGAGCGGCTGCGGGGCTCGGCGGGGCTTTTATAGGGCTGGGAGCGAGCGGTGGGGTTACGGGAACCGGCGCCGCCCCGCCGGGGGGCCGGGGACCCCCCGCCCCAGCGCCCAGCCCCGCAGCTCGCCCGGTGCCCCCCGCCGCTGCCCTCCCTCTCATCCCCGCATCCATCCCTCCCTCCATCCTCCCATCCCTCCATCCATCCCTTCATCCCCTCCACCCCCAGCCCAGCCCTCCGCCTACCCCCGGGTCCCCCGCAGCCCCCGGCACCGGCTCACCTCCCCGCGGGGCCCGACGTGCCGGTGGGGGTCTCGGGGGGTCGGTGTCAGCGAGGAGTGAACCCCGGACACCCCAGCTCCTCTTCGCGCCGGAGGGGAAATGCAGCCCAGAGCTGCCTGCGGATCTGGAGCCAGCTCTTGGCAGAGGCTCCCGCAGATCCCATCCCTCCCTGGCTCGCAATTCCTCGCTCACCAAGAGGTCAGGAGAGACCGACCCCGGGCCGGTGGGGAGCTGGGAGGCTGCACTCAGACCTGACCCCCCCTTCCCTCCCACCACCCTCCCCGAGCATCTCCCCGCCCTGTTTCTGCTCCTGCGTGTGCGATGCCCCTTTCCCGCAGCGGCTGCCGGGGCTCGGGGCACCAACCCCCCCCAGCCCGCGGGGCCCTTCCCCTGAGCCCCCGTCCCTGGGGGGCTCCGACCCCCCCGGGGTGCTGGCGATGCTCAGCTCCGGGGCTGGGGAGGGGGTGCAGGGCTGTGGTGGCCCGGGGCCGAGGCTGTCACCCAGGTGAGGACCCGAGGGGCTCATCCTGCCGGCGCTGTTTACTTGTGCGCCGGCACTGCCGGTGCTGCTGCACTGAGGGGGCGGGGGGTCTTCGGGGTCATAGAAGGGGCCCAGGCCTGTTATTGGGGTGGGGGTCGCATCCAGGAGGGTCGGCACTTGGGTAAGGGAGTTCTTGGTGCAGGGCGAGGGGACGAGGAGTGGGGGGCGCTGCCTCAGCACCCCTCTCGGCGCCTCCCCGGGCTGTGTGGTGCATTGTCACCCCGCCAGGGCTCCTCCTCGCCCCCTGCCCAGGTTTGTCCCCTCGGTGATGTGACCCCAAAATCCGGGGGACATCGGGGGTGGCTGGGGAAAACGCTCCACCCCAAAAAAAAAAAAAAAAAAATCAAAAGAAATCCACGAGGCACGAGAGGCACGCTCGAATCTTACCACCAAGAACGCCCTGCTCCAAGTGTGACTGCAACTCCACAGCTTCCAGGGCCGGATCCTGAGCGGGGGGAGGCGGGAGCTCCACACCCAAAGCACCCCGAGCCGCACCAGCACCAGCGGGAGAGCCTGGAGCCCGAGGGAAAACCGTGCTGGAAAAATCGAGCCTTGCATCACCGGCCAGGCATCGCAGCTCGGCTCCTCATCGCCGTAATGCGAGTTTGGCCGGGAGGAAGGAATGCTGCGACCTGATGCTAATATTTTATCTGCCGACTTTCATCCCGTCAGGAAGAGCTCCGTGCACCCAAGCGCGGCCGTTCCTGGGTGGGAGGAGGTGGCCAAGCAGACAAATGAGTTGTTTCTGGGGAAGGAAGAGATCTTTTAGCCAGCAACACCCGCCCAAAGCTGTCTGCTCTCTAAATATGCCTTCTGATTTTTAATGTCCACGGAGAAGAGAAAAAAAAAAAAAAAAAGAGAGAGAGAGAGAGAGAAGGAGAAAATGGAAAGAGCTGGATGAAATGGGGCCTTTTTGGAGCAAGAAAGAGTCAATTCTGCAGGGGTGTCCTGCAAGGCTCAAGGCATCTCAGATAGCATCCAGACAAGGGATGGAATGAAGAACAGGACCTGGAAGATCTCAAGGAGGGTCAGCTCTAACCTGGAAAGCTTTGAGGGTCCTGAGGACGTGGTGAGGGGTCTCTGGGTCCCTCCCCCCCCCCCCCATCCAGGGCCTCTGCCCCTGAGCCTGGCCAGGGTCCAGCACATCAGGCCCTTCCCCGGGGCGGGGGGGAGAGACCTCAGAGAGCTTGGGACACTCTGGGGTCCCTGGAGGTCTCTGTCCGTGGGAGGACACAGCAGGAGGGTGAGCTGCAGTAGTTTAGGGAGAGACAATCCTGTTTTGGTGTAGAAACAGCCAAACCAACCTCTCCAGGCCCTCCCAGCCCAGAATCTTGTTCATGAAAGGTATGTTGTCCTCAGGAACCCCTGGATGCTCCAAACAAGGTCTCTGCCCTCACGTTTCTGGTGGGACAGATCCGTCTCTGATCTGTGTGTGGTGGCACTCCCCTCCCTGGGCTGTGATCCCCAAGAAACCTTTCCAGACTCTCTGTTGGAGGTGGGTCTTCCCTAAAAATCTGCCACAAGCCATGAAGAAGCTCCGTCTCTGCCCCCTGCCTCTGCCAGGTGGATTTTTAACCTACAATTACTCCTTTTAGCAGGACAGGTTGCACTGACAGAGCTCGCGGCCGCACGAGCCCAGGCTGGAGGGGATCTCGCACATCCCCTGATCCCCGGGTAGGAAATGCTCCCCGAATTCCGGCGGGGCGGCGTGTCGCTGCTCTGTCACACAGTGCCACCTCGTGTCCTGCGCAGCGCCCGGAGCCCCGGCTGCGAAAACACGGGCGCGGGAGCGCGGCGGGGTCCGGGGAGGATCTGCCTCCATCCCCGGCATCGCTGACGCAATTTGGCTCCATAAAAGCAGCCTGGGAAGGGGAGGGGGCTGGGCTGGAGTGGGGACAGGGGGGATTGTCTGGCTTCGGAAGGAGCGGGAGCGCTCCGTGAGGTGGTGCTCCGGCTCGCTTTCCGTGTTCCGGCACCAGGATGGCCTTTTCCTGGCCGAGGTGCTCGGGGAGTCGCTGCAGAGGTTGCTGTAGCAGCTCCACCTCGCGTCCGAACGCGCCCCGTGCCTGTGGCCTGTTTGGAGATGGGGCACCCCAAACCCGCCCCCGACAGCAACAGCCTTGGGCTCCCACAGGCTCTGAAACCTCTCTCCCTCACTGGCACAAGAGGTGCAATATTTATGGTGGTTTTTTTAATAGAATGTATTTGGATTAAATTCCACACTTGGGGCCATTTCTGTGTAATTTTCCCAGCCCCCAAGGGGCAGAATTGCCCTTTCCAGTTTGTTTCTCTCACCTGTTTTCAGGGAGCCCCTGGCACGGGGATTTTCTGGCCCCTGCAGAGCCTCTCTCAGCCCCTGGGAGCACAGGATGGGCTGGTTCAGCACGGCAGTGACCCCACACGTGTGTCCCATCCAGCATCTGGCCCTACCCCAAGCTGGGATCTCCATCCCTGCTGGGGTCACAGCTGCCCTACCTGTCCCATCGTCCTGGTCATCCCTCCTGGGGAAAGTTTCCCCAGAGCTGGGTCCTGGATGTCCTCTGGGACACAGATAACCCTGTGCCACCTTCTGTCCCCTCCCTGGACACTGCTGCTCCTCCAGCCGTGTCAGACACTTGCCCCAAACCTGCACCAACATCTCCAGATGGTGCCCAAGGGCTTCCCTGCTTCCCCACAGCTGCCCTGCGTGGGACAGGTTCAGTCATGGCCATGGCAGTGTCCCCAAGGGACCACAGTGCAGGGGTCTCCTCTGCATCCACCTCTCCTGATTTCTTCCCTCCTTCCTCGTGCTCCCTGAAGCAGCCCTGGAGAGGCCAAACAAAGTTACCAGAGATGGAAGGGAAGGGGCAGCTCTGCTCCCCAGCCAGCCTGAGCTAATTCCCAGCAGCTGAAGCCATCTGGGATTGCTGGAAACCCTTGGTCCTTCTCCAGGAAGGGTCTCCAGACTCCCAGCACCCAGGGTGAGCCACCAGCACTGTCAGCAGGGCTCTGTGCAGAGGAGCAGACCCTGCATCCGACAGTCCCAGTGCCCTGGAAAGCCGGGGTGACTGGGTAAACTGGGCCAGGGTGGGCTGGGTAAACTGGGCCAGGGTGGGCTGGGTAAACTGGGCCAGGGTGGGAAACAACCTCCCCAACGCTCCTGAGGCACCTGCAGACAGCTCGCCCTGAGCAAGGCCCTCACAGAGGCTGCCCCCGGGTGGAGGAAGGGGTCCGGGGAGACAGCAGGACAACGGTGGGACAGGACAGGGACAGAGCTCGACACCCGTGGGCCCTTTGCTTTACATCTCTAAACCTCAGAGAGACCCCAAAGCCCACCCAAGAAAAGGAAACAGAGGCACAGAAGAGACTCGGTGAGGAGGGATTTGGTAAGAAGAGACTTTTACTCAGACTCTGATACAGCTCTTACAGGGTTTCTCTCGATGGCCGAGGAGCCCGGGGGCGCAGCCCGGCCCCGCCCGGCACACGTGGGAACTACTGCGGCTACGAGGGGACACGGGACGCGTCACTACGAGGTCTGTGCTTTACCTGTACAGGAGGGTTTCGCCGGTGTTGTGCTTGTCCCAGGGGAAGCAGCCGCATCCTGCGTGTTGCCGCGGCTGTGCCGTGTCCCCCCCGGCCACCAAGGCCACCCGGCCCCGCTCCCCGCTCCTGCCAGCGGGACCCACGCTCGGGAAGGGTGGGGGCCATTAGAAGGCAGTGGGAGCTGCTTCTGGGCGGTGCTGGGGCTCAGTGTGACCTCTCAGGGTCTGGGCAGGAGCTGAGAGGCGAGGAAGGGGCTGTTTTGAAGGGATTGAGGGGAATGAGCCGTGGGACACCCTGGGGACCCAGCTCCAGTCACCCCCTGTGCCCTGCACCGGGGGCAAGGTCCCTGCAGCAGAGGCCGATGCTGGGGAGCAGAGCATCCCAAGTGCAGCCCTACAGGCTGGACCTGCAGCTCCAGCACCACAGCGTGTGCCCCTCCAGCAACCTCCTCCCTGCCCTCTCCAGAGCCTCTGAACACCCTTCCCCCAGAGAGGGAACAGGGCCTGGACCCCTCCTGAGCTACCAGCACCTCCCGTCCCCCAGCCAGGGACACCCACTGCCCTGAGCAGCAGGAGCTGGGCCGGGAACCCTTCCAGGAGCTGATGTGGGGGGACAGGGATATCGGCAGTGGTTCCCCCCTTCTTTGTCCCACTGCCTGAAGGAAAACTGAAAAGTGCCTGTGCTCACAACTAGCAGCTATTCCCTGTGCCTCTGTGCAGAAGAAGAGGAAAAGAAGTGATTCTTAGGGCTAAAAGCCACTGGGGGTCAGCCCGATCCACAGCCTGGGACCCCGAGGCGGCGTGTGGAGGGAGAACCTGCCCCGGCGAGCGGGAGGAACCCCCAGGCAGGCTCCAAACGTGAGCGAGTACAGCCAGCAGTGAATCCTAAAGCCACCCACGCGGACGGACACGCGCACACCCCACGCACGGCAGCGACGGACGGACACGCGCACGCTCCCACGGCGACAACACGGAGCTCCTAAAACCTAACACACACACACTCCCCCCCAGCCCCCCCGTGTCTAACACCGAGCAAATGCCACGACAAAATACGGTATTTCCACAGATAAAAGTAAAGGTGCGGTCACTCTTCCTCCTCCTCTCTGCTGGATTCCCCGGGGCAGCTGGGCGCCCTGGGGCTGGGGGGAGGAGGGGGCGTGCACCCACCACGCACAAGAAATAAAAAGGTAAAAATACGCCCTGCTATAGAATGAGAATTGATCTGTACAGCACTGGGAATGAAAATAGGTCATGGGCCACTTCGGAATACGATTTGTCATTTAACAGCATTTACAGTGACATTTACAGAATAAATATACAATAGAAATAGAGAATCTCTAGGTTATTATTCCATCTCCTCTCTCCGTATATATTTTATATATATATATAATATAGCTTCTTTGTTACCTTCTTATTGACTTTGCCTCCTATTGATGCTGCAAGAAGAAGAGAGGGAAGCGAGTGCTTCCCTGGCTGGTTTGGGAACGGGGGTGGGAGAGGTGGAGAGCCGGATCCTTCCCCCCAGGGTTCAAGGAGCATCGTGGGATGGAGTGTTTTGGCTGTGGGAGGTGTCCTGCTCCATTAACTCCATGGGAGCTACGGTGGGAACCCGGCCCCCGGGCTCAGGGGCACCAGGGAGGTGATGCTGGGCAATGGTTTCACTCATCCTCTGCTCTGCTGGTCAGGTGAGGGCAGAACACAAAAGAAATGGGAGGGAACGTGTTGTCAAAAATGGATTTGGGCTTCTCCCTTCCAGAGTTGATGCCATGGGGACATTTCTGTGTCCCTCTCGGATGGGCAGAGGAAGGAGAAAGACGTGGGTGGGGATGAGGAAGGGGGAACTTCAGGAGGAGCGTGGCTGATCCTGACTCACAGATCTGGTGCCTCTTAGAATCGTCACTGAGCTGCTTGAGTTCAGTCCACTCCTCCATCTTCCCCCCAGAAAAACAGTTAATGAAGGGCCTGAGCTAATTGTCCAGGAAGAGTCTCCAGGGCACCAGCCAAGTCCTTGGAGAAGACTGTGAATGAAGGATGACACCCACAGGAGATGTCACTGTGGGAACCTCCTGGCCCCAGGGACGCTGAAAGTCAGGGGGGTGGTGAATGGACCAGCTGCTTTCTGCCTTCACCTCCAGCCAAAAGGAGAACCAAGGTGAAAGAAAAGCAAATTGTCAGGAACACAGAGAAGGGCCCACCAAGCAGCACCCACAACGTGGCCTTCAGAGCAGCCTGCAAGATCCTCATGCACAGCCTAAGCCCAGCAGGGTGAGGTGCTCCCCCAGCCTTTGGAAGCAACAGAGGGGAGAGAGTGTGCAAGGAGGCTGCTGCTCCTGTGTCCCCAAGGAAAAGGGGGATGCTGCCAGGTTATCCTGATACCCTTGGCAGGAGTGCTTGGTTACGTGTAGGATTCAGGGAAATGAATCCTACCTGTAACCTCAGTCCCAGGGGCAGCTCAGAGCTAGAAGATCCCACCCTTTCCTAGACAGCCTGGGGAGAAACAACATCAGGTCACATCACTCTGATCCCCCAAAAACATGGATGGGACCTACAGAGGCCCCTGGGCTCTCACAAGGGCTCCCCTGCATCAAGGACTAGTGGGGACCTGGCACCCGGCACTGGCCCCCAAGAGCTGCAGCCCCTGTGGTCCCCAAGAGCTGCTCACCCCCATCCAAAGGCTGCTGAGCTCCTGGGGGGTGTGACAGGAGGCAGTGCCAAACCCTGGCTCGGAGGGGACACGGGGACAAATGAGGAGGCACATCCAGAGAGAACCACTGCCCAGCTCACCTCGGCAGGGGGCAAGGGAGGGGAGCCAGGGGTGGATTCCTGAGAGCTAAACCAGGAGTGTGGCAGGACTGGGTGTCCCACAGCTCCTCTGCTTGTCCCTCTGGGACATGGAAAGAGAGGAGTGAGAGGAAATGATCGCCACGCCAGGGATTTTGGTTCGGCAGAGCATCCCACACGTCAGGAGTGATTCCAGGAGAGCCTCCTGAGCCCCATCACACCAACCCCATCCAGACCCCACACAGGCTCACACACAGCCCCAAGCCACTCAGGGGCCCTCCTGCCACTCAGCACCACCACACCAACTCACAGAGCATCCCAGCCACTCCATCCCGTGCCTGTGACACCTCTGTACCTCCACACAACTCCCAGCCACCGTCCCTGTGCTGGTGGCAGCAAAGATTCCAGGGATGCACCATGCCCTGCCTCACACACCCCAACATCTCAGCTAGCCCCGGGCTGCTCCCTGCCAACCCTGGCCAGAATCTGGGGGGTTATTTGGGTGTGTCCACAGCTATAAAAACCTACAGGAGATACAACAACAACAACGATGGTGACAACAACAGCACCTTTTTGTGCTATGAACATCGATGATTAATTGTGCTCGTTGGAATAAGGCCATGACTCCTCCCGGCTAAAGGACAACAGACAGGGAGGGAAGAGTGCTGGGTGGCAGGAGGAAGCATGATTGGCTTCCCACCCGCTGCCAGGTCCTTGTTCCAACCATCAGCTGCTTAGAAAAGAGAGATTCTTTGCTTCAGATTTGAGCTGCATGAGAACAGCTCTTGGAAAGGTATTGCAGCGTCTCTTACTCCTCCTCCCTTCCCCGGAGATGAGTCCAGGGGTCCTGCCTTTCCACCGAGGGTTGTCAGAGGAGTCCTGCCCCTCCTGCAATCCCTTCTTCCCGATGTCATCTGAGAAATGGCTGCTTTGCTTACGATTTTAACAGGGGTTTCTTCTTCGTCTTCCTTAGTAATTAATTTTCCTGTTGCCTGGACAGCCAGGATCCACTCCCCAGTGCCCTCCTCTCCCGGTGGGGGTGGTGGGCAGGCGACCATCACAGTTCAGACTCGGGGGTGCTGGCCAGGAGGTACCCGCTCCCGTAGCGTCCGTTGGGAGCACTGCTCATCTCCATGGGGGAGTTGCTGCCGGGGCCCAGGTAGGAGCGGTGCGTGGGCATGGGGGACGGGGTCTCACTGGGCACTTTGCTCAGGATGAAGCGGGTCTCATCGTTGTCTTCCAAGTTGGAGATGTCCTTCATCATCCGACCCTTCTTGTAGGTGACGGAGAGGGCGTTGGAGCCGTCCGACACCAGGTGGAACTGACGGAGGATGAAGACCAGAGGCAGAGGGAGGGATGCCAGGATGATCAGGGAGATGAGGATGGCCATGGCCCAGGTTGGGTAGAACAGGAACTTTTCGGCAGCCTGGAAGAGACAGATATGAACGTCACGGGGCTGCTGCAGCAACGGTGATGCCCAGCAGGTACAACGTCTCCAAAGGGCCAGAGAGCTCCTGCTGCCTCCTGCCAGGCCCAGGGACACCCCATGAAGGTGGGCTGAGGTTGAGGATCCTCACACAGGATGCTGAGCACAGCGTGGAGCTGTGGGAGCCAACCAAAACCAACACAAATTCAGCCCACGGGCAGAGCTGGCTGGAGATCTCTGGGCAGCGTGGACAAACCTGACTGCTGCCAGGGGATGAGCAGGGCAGGAATGTCACCCAGGAGGAGAGGAGGGAGGAATGGGCAGAGCTGGGATGAACAGAGTGGTCTGCAGCTCTGAGCTGCCTCTGCTCTGCTGGGGCATGGCTGGGGAAGGGGAGGGAGCTGTGCTCACCTCTTCTCTGATCCATGCGCTGTATCCTGGGGGGCTGACTCCCAGCTGGATGATGCTGGCAGTCATGAGCACGGCCATGCAGATGGGAGACACGTACTTCCAGGTGTAGTAGTAGAACTGGTAGGGCCGGAAACCCAGCATTTCTGTCAGCTCCTGCATGAACCTGCCAAGGAAAAACAGGGAATCGTGATCTCCCCCGCCTCTGAGTGAGAAACAACCTCCCAGGAGCCCCGTTGCTGCTCAAGGTAGAGCCTGAAGATGAACCCAGCTGGCCATCTCAGTGTCCCACAAGCCTGAAAAACTTGTGGAAAACGCCTCAGGACAAGATTATCTGAGTGTTACCCAGAGCTGCCTTCACTCTGGACAGCCTCTGAACAAGAAGCACTGTGGGGAACAGCCTCCCCTTACAGAAGGACCCGGAAACCTCAGAAAAAAAAGGTCATTACAAGTAACTGAGCAGCACAACCACAGGAGATACCCACGAGAAGGACCCACTCCTGGGGCTGCCTTACACCAGGGCAGGGCAGGAGGATCAAAGTGAACCAAATTCCTGCCTCAATAACTGCCCTTGGAGCATTTTTTCCTGGAGAAAAAGCCATATGGAAAAGAGGTGGAAGGAGGGTTTTTAGTCAGGAGTTACAGCACAGTTACTCCTTTTGCTGTAGAAATTCCTTACTTCTTGGTGCCATAAATCCAGGCCACAGCGATGTTCTCCAGGATGACCACGACGGTGAGCGGCAGCGTGGCTGAGTAATCATCAAACATGGTGACAAAGTAGTTTCCAGAACGCTGCACAAAGATCAGCCCCACTACGAAGGCGAAGATGCAGCAACCGACTGTGGGAAGCAAATGGGCCTGGTCAGCAGAGCCCCCTGAGGGACACCAATTCCTCCACAAGATCCATTCCCTGCATGGACACGGTCAGCAGAGTCCCCTGAGGGACACCAAGGCCTCCACAAGATCCATTCCCTGCATGGACACGGTCAGCAGAGCCCCCTGAGGGACACCAAGGCCTCCAAAGGTCCATTCCCTGCATGGACACGGTCAGCAGAGCCCCCTGAGGGACACCAAGACCTCCAAAGGTCCATTCCCTGCATGGGCCTGGCCCAGTCCCCCCCTGCTATGCCCACACTCCTCTGGAGTGACTCCTCAAGGCAGTGGGGACCCCCCGGCCCTTCCCAAGGAGGCTGCAGGAGAAGAGACCTCACCTGTGAACACTTCCTTGCGCACCTTGAAGGTGTCGATGATGGGCGTGGTGATGCCTGACATGGTCCCGATCATGCTCCCCAGGCCCAGGTTGATCAGCATCAAGAAGAACATGACGGACCAGAAGGGCGAGGCTGGGAAGTGGGTCATGGCCTCTGTGAAGGCAATGAAGGCCAGGCCAGTCCCTTGCACTGACTGTTGAGGTGGGGAGAGGACCAAAAGATGAGAAGAAACTTGTCAGGGACACAGACTTTGAGCCCCTGACATCTCAGGTCTCCTTCACCAAACCCTCTTCAAGGAAAGGAAATCCCAGTCTGGTACTGGAGATGAACTGGTGATGACCCTGCTAGACTTGTACTGGACAGAGCTTCTCCCACCCCAGGAGGACCCCTGTGTGCTGGGTAAAACCACAGGGACTTGGATTCCCCATCCCTGGAGGGTCTCTAAAAGTTGTTTTTCCAGATCCACATGCCCAGGATCTGACACAGAGAGAGGCAATGGGGCAGGTGACCTGCCAGTCCTACCAGGAGTGCCACCAGGTACCTTGTTGAGCTCATCCTCCAGCAGGCAGGCATCCAGGCCCAGCTCCTTGAAGTGCCCCTCCTTCACCGTCATGATCACCCTGTACATCTCGTTGTAGTCTTTGGCAGTGAGGTGGGAGAAGTTCACGTGGGGTGGGATGAGGTCATGGCTCAGCACATTGGTGTTCAGGTAGCCCAAGATCTTCTCAGCGTTCCTAAGGGAGAGCAGAACCTCTCAGGAGATGCAGGGCACCTGAGGCACACTGGAGTCACGCTCAATGTGCAGATTAGGAGCCCGTCTTGGGGCGGATTTCAGGTTGGAGGAGCTGAATGTCCAACTCCCTCTGTTACAGTGGCACATCTCTGGAAATCCAGCTTTTGACCATCAGGAAATTGGGGCCACCAAACCCAGGATCATCCAGGTCCAGGCACTTTTCTGCCTCCAGACCCACCAGCAAAGACCTGCCCACCCCAAACAGAGAAAAAGCAAATCTTACTCCACCACGCATTTCTCGTTCATGATGTTGGCCTTGAAGCCCAGCACTGCAAACACAACCAGGGTGGCCAGCACAGACGTGAAGAAGTTGATGAAGGAGACAAGGGTGGCATCGAAGTGGCAGTTGTTGTCCTGCTTGTTGTAGCTGGAGAAGGCAATGACCCCCCCAAAACCCAGGCCCAAGGCGAAGAAAACCTGTGTGGCTGCTTCTCTCCACACCTGGGGGTCCAGCATCTTGTCCAGCTTGGGAGGAAGACAGAAGAAGAATTTAGGTGGCTCCACAACCCATCCCAGAGCTGCATTAAAAGGGCTGAGTTGGTTTTGTGGGCTGCCTTGGTGTGGCAATGGAAGGAAATGATCCCGAAGGCCCCTCCCAACCCAAACCACTCCGTGGTTCCATGATCTGCCATGGCCAGGTCTGGCTTCACCCAGCACTCACAGGTCCTTCTCCTCATTCACACAGAGGGGGAAACTGAGGCACGGAGAGGTCAGGACGAGGTTTGACCTGGCCCAGGTCTCTGTCTGCTCCCCCTGCCCCAGAGGCCTAACTGGGGGTTCCATCTCTCCCTGTGCAGCTTCCCCGTCCGTGTCCCCCCAGCCCAGGGAACCACCACACGCCCAGCACTGGGTCTCCATCCTCCCCCGGCCATCTCCTGCCTGCAGAGCACCTGGAGCACTGAGATCAAACATCCTGGCTGGGGGCTTCTTTTGACTCCTGATCCCCCCAGCCACATTCCCCCTCTCCTGGGAGCCAGAGCTGCAGCCTGGGGCCTCCCAGCACCATTCATCAAGGGACCACAATTAATGTCTTCTAACAGCCTCGCCGGCTAAGCTGATTCATCTACATCTCTGCTTAATTAATTAATTAGCTGGTTAATTAATAAGTGCATACCACCAGCAGAGGTTTTGCTGCCAGCCAGCATTTCTCCATTAAGTCTTTATGTTTATATTTTCTCTTGGGCAGCTCTGTACCCCACCCCTGTCATCTGCGTAGGTGAGGATGGTGAGTTTGTGAGGCTCGTGGCCTGTCCTGAATTTTGGGAGCCACTCCTCTTCCTGATGATCTATCAGGATCCCCAAGTTTGGGGCTGGTACTCTGATTTTTGCGGTGGGGAGGAAAATAAGGGGAATAATAAGACAATAAGGGAGCTTAGCCAGCCAGGAGGGGAACCTGCTTGGAGTCTGCTGGGCTTGAAGTCTCACCTTGGGTGTGAACATGTGCATGATCCCATCCACTGCCCCACGCAGCAGAAGGCCCCGCACCAAGAAGCAAACGAGCACCAGGTATGGGAAGAGGGAGCTGAAGTACATCACCTGGAGCAAGAGGGATGAACACAGCACAGCCTCAGTTCCTGGCCCAGTCACCCTCCCATCCCACCTATGGGAGAAGGGAGCATTTCCCTCCCCAGGATGGGGTTGGCTCCCCGGGGATGGACTGTGGGACCCCTCGGGGCAGGGTGGTGCAGCTGGCTGGACGAGGGGCCTGGGGGAACTGACTGACAGGACTGGACACGAGGCAGCAGTGTGCCCAGGTGGCCAAGGAGGCCAGTGACACCTGGCCTGGATCAGGAATGGTGTGGCCAGCAGGAGCAGGGCAGGGATTGTCCCCCTGTGCTGGGCACTGGCTGGGCAGCACCTCCAGTGCTGTGTCCAGTTCTGGGCCCCCCAGTTTAGGAAGGACATGGAGGGGCTGGAGCATGTCCAGAGAAAGGCAACAAGGCTGGTGAGGGATCTGGAGCACAAGTCCTGTGAGGAGCAGCTGAGGGAACTGGGGTTGTTTATCCTGGAGAAGAGGAGGCTCAGGGGAGACCTCATCACTTTCCACAGCTCCCTGACAGGAGAGTGCAGCCAGGGGGGTTCAGGCTCTGCTCCCAATGACAGGACGAGAGGATACAGCCTTAAGCTGTGCCAGGAGAGGTTTAGGCTGGACATGAGGAAGAATTTCTTCCCAGAATGAGTGATTGGGCACTGGGATGGGCTGCCCAGGGCGCTGCTGGAGTCACTGTCCCTGGAGCTGTTTAAGGAGAGCCTGGATGTGGCCCTCAGTGCCATGGTCTGGGTTGACAGGGTGGTGTTGGGTCACAGGCTGGACTTGATGACCTCAAAGGCCTTTTCCAACCCAACTGATTCTGTGATTCTGTCAAGTGCTGGAGCTCAGGGGGATTCTCTGTGCTGGTGCGGCTGAGCCCTGGCTGCACGAGTCAGTTGAACTAAACCCCTTCCTTACACCCCCTTTTTGTCTTATTCTGGATCCCTCCAGAGGGGTGACCCCTACTGTGGAGGGGGTGTGAGCATCCCAGGGGACGCAGCATTCCACTGGTACCCCAGAGCAGGGCAGGAGAGTGTGGAACAGGCAGGTTCCTGCTTCCAGGACAGAGCCCAGCCAGGCTCAGGGGGCCACCAACACCCACCTTTCCCGAGGACTGGATGCCTTTGATCATGGCCAAGCCAACGAGGCTCCAGGCCACCAGCAGACACAGGGTCATCTTCCAGTTCAGCCCCCCGCTCTCCGAGATGGAGTTGGAGATGTCCAGGGTCTCCCGGTACCAGAAGTAGGTGGTGGCTGAGCTCCTCTCACATTCGGTCTCCACAACTGCAACAGAGCAGAGGGAGCAGAGCATGAGGGGGAGAGTCACCCTCTGTGTCCTGGGTGGGTCAAATGTCAAAGACCCACTGGAGCCAGCCAGGGAAGGGAGACACCTCTGGAAACAGAGGTGCAGAAATTAATGGGGCTCATTCTTAGCAGGGAAAAGAAGAGACAGGACATAAAACCACTGCCAGGTGAAAATGAGATGTTAAATACAGGGAGAGACATTTTCATTTGCCATAAAACCTCTCAGAGAGTCCCAAGTTGATGCTCAGATATTATTAAACACCATTAGCTCCATCCATGTCTCAGTCAGGCAGTGGAGCAGCCCCTGCCTGACTCTCACTGCCTCCCTCCACGGTCCTGGGTCGGATCCTGGCCTCAAGCACTGAGGCAGCCTGAAAATCCCATCAGTGGGGACTCTGGATTCCCAAACTGGCATCAAACCCCATCAGTGGGGAGAGAGAGCTTCCCAAGAGGAAGCTCTTCATATGGTCAGGGCAGCTGGGCCAGAGAGGACCCAGTGGCCCAGGAGATACCTCCACCTCCTGTGGCCACCTCCTGTTGGGGGTGATGATGTCTCCCACAGTGTCCCACAGCCCCCTTTCCCTGGGAACTGCTCCCTCCCAGCCCAGCTCCCCCATCCTCACCGGCCACCGAGCCGTTCTTCACGATGGGGCACTCGCTCCAGGGCAGGGGGTACTGGAAGGACTTGAAGAAGTAAAAGATGCTCCAGCCAATGATGACGTTGTAATAGAGACCAACAAAAAAACAGACCTGGGGGGAGGAAGGAGGAGGAGGACATGGCATCAAAGCACAGGGCAGTGACACTGTCCCCAGGGCACCTCCCGCTGCGCAGGGAGCCGAGGGGAGCGGGGCTGCCGGGATCGGGGATGGGCCCATTCCCAAACCAGCCCTGGAGCCATGAGTGGGGCTGCAAAAACACCTCCCCATGGGGCTCCTCGAGGTTTGCCTCCTCCCACACAGCCTGAGGTGGGGCTGGAGGGTCCCCTGGGGGCACTCACGAGGCAGCTGGCATAGCCGATGCCCCCCAGGCGGGGACAGATGTAATTCCAGACGCCGATGCTGCCCCGGCGGATGCGCTGCCCCACTGCCAGCTCCAGGAAGAACAGGGGCAGCCCGATGATGATGAGCAGGACCAGGTACGGGACCAGGTAGGCACCTGGAGGGGGACAGAAAGGTCATGCTAGATCTCCCTGCCCCAGTGCAGCCAAGGACAGAGGGACAGAGTGGACAGGCAGGGCAGAGCTGGGACAGTCTTGGGCTGCAGTGCAGGATGAAACCAGCAGCGTGTGTTCTATTGCCAGCTGTTAAAACTAGCTGGGCAGGTGTTTTTTTCTTTATCCCTTCCAGGACCCATCCTCCCTGCAGGGTTATCTGCTGCTCAGGGGCCAGCCAGGCTCACTGCAGGCCTGAGACAATTCCCTCACCCCATGGGGAGGAGCCCAGCATTCCTGCCTGGATAAATCTGGGATTCAGCACAGCCTGTGTGCACTGCATTCCCAGAGGAGGAGCAGACCCATCCCAGCACCACTGCACCTTCAGAGGAGAACTGCACCCTGCTACAGGATCCCCTCTGCTCCAACAGAACCACAGCTGGCACTGCAGGAGGGCTGGACTGGACACTGCCACCACCCTGACCAACAGGGCTGTGCTCTGACTCTGGCAGTGTTTTCTTTTTTGTTTGTTTGTTTGCTTTTTTGTACTGCTACATTTGTATTTTTAATATTCCTAGTAAAGAACTGTTATTCCTATTCCCATACCTTTGCCTGAAAGCCCCTTAATTTCAAAATTATAATAATTCAGAGGGAGGGGGTTTACATTCTCCCTTCCAAGGGAGGCTCTGGCTCTCCCTGGCAGACACCTCTTTCCAAACCAAGACAGACAGGCTCTGCCTGGTCCATCAGTTCATTTGCAAAAAGCCTCAAGTTGTACCAGGGGAGGGCTAGATTGGAAATGGGGAAAAATTTCCTCATGGAAAGGAAGGTCAGGCACTGGCACAGGCTGTCCAGGGCAGCAGGCGACTCTCCATCCCTGCAAGGGTTTAAAAACTGTGTGGGTGTGCCACCTGGAGACACAGGCTAGTGCTGGCCTTGACCTGGGTTAATGGAGGGCTTTTCCAACCTAAATGTTTCCACGATTCTGTGATCCAGGAATGCAGATCAGAGCTTGGCCAGAGGAGAAGCTGTGGAGAGGAGCACACGTGTGTGGAAGGAAAGGGTGCAGCATCCCCTGCCGGTGTGGATCATGTGGGACAGCCCCCAAGGCCCCCCTGGATCCACACTGACAAATCTCCACGTGCAAGGAGCCACCCCCATGAGCTGACCTTGGGGACACGGCCACATCCCCGGCCATCTGGGACACACAGGAGCCGCCTGTTCCCCCCGGTACAGCCAAGCCCCTGCCCACCACATCCCCCCGGGCATTCCCAGCAGCAGCACGCCACGTGCCGCCCTGCAGGAGGAGGAGCAGGAGCTGGGATGAAGGCTCGGTTAATGCCCGCCTGGCTGGCGAGGCTGGGAGGAGCCGGCGGTTCCCGGAGCAGAACCGGTGACCGTAAGGGATGAGATGACTCACGCTGCAGCTCCCGGGAGGAGCCACTCCAGCCCCTGCCAGGGGCTGAGGAATGGGCTCACCAGAAGGTGCCTGGCTCCTGCAGGGTAGCAGACTGTCCAAAGACAACCGAAATTCCCGCCTGGATTGACACCCCGGTGGCAGCCACCACTCCCCGGTGCCGGGCAGGACCTGGGGCAGGGGGTGCTGCTCCAAGCAGGAACCTGCACAGCAGATCAGCCTGGCATGGTGGGGGATGGTGTGCTAAAAATGTGGGTAGGGAGGGAAGCTGAGGTGCAGCAGCCCAGGGTGATTGGGAGGGTAAAAGGAGAGGCAGAGAGCAGAGCTGGAGCTCAGGGAAATTCAGGAAGGACCACGAGCATCCCATCTCTGCAACACCCCTGGGTATCTCAGCCTACTGATAGGTGGACGTGATGGACAGGTTCTGATGCAAATGTGTCCAGTATTGGAGATTTTCTTCCTGTGATGCCTGGAAAGGTGTCAGGGCTGTGCTGCCAGCCCCTGCTGGCTCCCAGCACTCCGAGTCCTGGGAATTTGGCTCCAGTCCATCCTGCTACCAGCACGCAGCCATTCTCCCCCAGACACCTGCTTGGGGAGCAGGAGGGAAAGCAGCCACTGCCATCACACCCTGGAGCTGCTCAGAGCCACCAGGAATGGCCTGTCCATCCCTCCCAAACTCCTGCACCCACTGGCTGGCCTGGTGGGAATCCCAGCCCAGAGGGTTGGACATGGCAGGAGGATGGCTGAGGATCGATGTCTGCCCCATGGGACAGACAGGTGACGCCACCTGGGCAAAAGAAAAAGCACTGCAAAGCCCAGCAATCTGCAGCTCAGGCCAGTTCCCAGCTCCGTGCCTCAGTTTCCCCATCCATGGAATGGTGGCAATGGTTGGGGCAGCTTGTTAAAGCCTTTTAGTTTAATTCCTGCTGCAGAAAGTTGTTCTATCACTTCAAGGAGCTCCTAAAGGCAGCTGCTTGTCCCAGTCCCTGCCTGGCTCAGTGCCCCTGGATCCCAGCACAGGATGGGCCAAAGCCATCGTCCCTCTCCTCTGCAGCAGCGTCAGGGCTGTGCTGCCTCAGTTCCCACCCCCATTCCACACCCCACCTGGTCTTGTGTCCAAAAAACCTCTTCTTTAATGCTCCCCACACACAGACTGCAAGTTCAGCCCCGGATTTGAGGAATGCACCAGGAGGAATCCCAGCCTGGGAATCCCAGCTGCACCTCCATAGCCCAGCACCTGCACAGCTGAGCCCTGTGGGGCTGATTTTCTCAGTTTGTGAAATTTTCAGCCTGTCAGTGACTGATTCTTGCCGTGAGAGAATGTGCTCCTCTCAAGGACAGCAAAAAGTAAATAAGCCTTCTATCTTTCATAAACACTTCTGGTTTCTCATAATAATTCTCTCACAGATGTTGTTTCTATTATTTAACCAATGCAGAGAAGTGTTGTCTTTTCTAACCAGTTGTAGGGTTCTTTAGCACAGCATGTTATAAAAAGGGATGTGTGAAAAATAAAATAGCTTTCTGAATTTTCTTCTACCTGGAGTCAGGCTCTTCCTTTTGTGTCCAACAGCAACAGAGGCAAAGCTCCCCAGATACCCAGGACAGGAGAGGGCTCAGAGCAAGAGGAGGATTTTTCATTGATTGCACTAATTATGGTTAATTAAGGATTGCTGTGGCCATGGGGAAACTGAGGCACAGCTGGGTTAATCCCTGTAGAGAAGGAGAATGCTGGTTCTCCAGCCTCTGGCCCTGAGCTGCTTCTAAATCTCATTTAACAGGGAAAGGTTTCTTGGCAATCAGAGGCCAGCTGTGCACAGCTGAAGCCAGAGGGGCTGTACTGACCTCTCCCACCCTGAATTTGGGATGAACACACCGTGCAGAGCTGGGATCTGCCAAAACCGAGCCGAGCTGGAGCCAGAGCAGGCTCTGGGAGGTGCTGGGTGCAGGAGCCAGGCACAGGCAGCTCCCTCCGGGAAGGGAATGGGGGAGAGCAGCCCCGGGAGGGCAGTGCTGACTGCACAGGGCCCTGCTTGGCAGAATGACTCATCCTGAGCATGACACGAGATGTTTGAATTATTGAGAGGCTGCAGGTTCGGCAGCTGCAGGGCTGGGGCCACGGCAAAGGAGGCAGCACGGGGAACACAGGGAGCTCAGGGGCCTCTGGGCTGCTCCTGCCTCCCTCCACCAGGGCTGGGAAGGGCCTGGCTTTGGATTAATGATGAGGAACACGCTCTCTCATCAGTGTCATGAAGGGAGGTGGGGCTCAGCACAGCTGGGAAGGACCTGGCCCTCTGGGAAGCCCAAGGAGGACATGTGGAGTGGGATGAGAGGATGGGCTGGCTGGAAGGAGGATTTGGGAATGGGATGGAATCATAAAATGTGGCTTCAAGGACCCAGGGAAATGAAGGGATTCTCTTTTCCCTTTTTAGCCCTAATTTCCAAATTGCCCAAGAGGAATCAGGGGGTGCAGCCAGAATTCCTGGCTCCCAGCCTGGGATTCATCATGACCTTGGAGCAGGCAGGTGGACAAGCTTTAGGAAGAGGCCATCCTGGAGATTTCCACATCTCAGCACAGCTTCTGGCAGCCCTTTCCCCCTTCAGAGCCCAAATAACCCATTTTAGAGCCCAAATTACCCTGTCCTCTCCCAGCATCTGCACCCCAACGCAGCGGGGCAGGACTGGGTCTCACCCCCTTCTCCAGGGGCTGACCCCAGCCCTGCCCCATCTCTCACCTCCTCCATTCTTCTGGCAGAGGTAGGGGAAGCGCCAGACGTTGCCCAGCCCCACGGAGTAGCCGATCTGGGCCAGGATGTACTGCAGCTTGCTGTTCCACGCCGGCCGGTTCTCCGCCTCCAGGTCCTCCTCTCCCTCCTTCTGCTTGTCCCAGGTCTCCCCCGTCACGTTGAGGACGCTGCGTTTGTAGTCCACGGGCTCCTGGTGGGCCAGCAGGTCAGCCACCGACTCGGTGACATGCTCGCTGCTGTGCTCCCGCTGCGTCACCTTGCTGTTCTTGGGCATGGGCGCGGCCCCGGGCACGGGCGGGCTGCGGGAGAGGAGGCAGGTCCTGCAGGGAGCAGCACGGTGTGTGAGCCTCAGCTCGGGCCTCACCTCCTCTTCATCAGCAGAGCCTGGCTGGGGAAGGGGTCAGCTGGGGTCAGGCGGTTTGGCCTTGTCCCCAGGTGAGCTGGTGGCACCGGGAGGGGAGGGTGTCCCGTGTCTTGGGGACCTTCATCTGAGCCTGGAGGGTCTCCTGCTCCAGGAACGATGGACCAGGAGCAGTGCTCTGCTGAGAATCATGGAATGCCAGCATGGTTTGGGTGGGAAGGGGCCTTAAAGCTCATCCAACCCCACAGGCACGCACCCCTTCCACAGACCAGGCTGCTCCAAGCCCCTCCAACCAGCCACAGCTGCTGCCATCCATGGAGAAGAGCCTCCCATGTCCCAGAGGGGAATTTCCCCGGGCTCCAGGGGACAGTGAGAGGTGATGGAGTGGGTCACATCGCTGTGACACCTCCTCTCCCTCTAACACCTCCAGCAGAATCTCCCAAGGCCTGACACCAAATGCAGCCCTGGCCGAGGCTCTGCCCTCCCTGTCCTGCTCCTTCCCCTCCTGACCATCAGCATGGCCCAGGCTTCTCTCCACGACAGCTTGGAAGCACTCAGGGGACAGTGACAAATGCCCAGGCTATCTCTGCATCCCAGGATCTTATCAGGAGTGACTTAAAAGCCTTGGAGCCTGATGCTAAATCTCCCCAGGCAGCACTACAACAGATAATGGCTGCAAAAACAGCAGCAGCCAAGGCAGAGACATCAACCCTGGCCCCTTTGCTTCCCCAGCCTTCAACAGGGCCAGGAGGGGCAGTCCTGCACAGAAGCACCTCAGGAGGTGCCCAGAACCCAGCCCAGCCCTGCAGATTTCTCCCCCAAAATCCTGCTGACATCACAAAAATCTGCTCCACTGGGCTGGGGATCCCCAAACTGGGAAAGCACCCAGTCCCTCCCCTCCATACTGGGAGAACTGGGGTCAGATGGGCACTTCCCACCCTGGACTGGATCATGGTGCTACATCAGCTAGGGAGAAAACACAGAACTGATAACAAATCCCTCCGCTTGGAAAAGTCACCCTCCTGAAGAGCTGCTCTTCCTTTTTTGCTGTCCTGTCCATCTCTGCTCCCGGGGGACACCCGGTGGTGGCCGGGCCATGGCAGGGGGGTTGTGCTGTGCTCCGAGACCCGACCCACCCCAGCTGGGCAGCACCGCCCCCTCCTCCCTCCCTGGGGGCTTTTCCAGAGCCGTGCCCCGCTCTTCTTTCCTTTGAGGTTTTTAATCCAGTTCAGCCCACAGTCCCAACCCTTTTCAGGGCAGTGGGTTCAGCCCAGGCAGCAAAGCCCACCCCCATCCCAAGCAGAGCTCCGGGAGCAGGAAGCCTCCCCCTCACCCACCCTCACCTTGGAGTTTTCTCACCCCTGACGGAAGTTCCCCCTTTGCCAGGCCCTGTTTCTATAAGAAAAAAAAAATCTATTTTCAACTGTCGGCTGCATCCGTCGCCAGGCAACCATCTCGGCTCCACATCTTTCCTGGATCCGGCTCCTCCGGAGAAGCCGCTTGAGTTATTTTTTTTTCAAGCCCAGGCCAGCGATGTTTAATTTCCTAACGAGGGCTCATTCACATAAACCGCTCACTGCTCAATCGCGGCAATTACCGGCACGTGGCTGCCCGGGGCTGCAGCGGCCTCAGCCGGGCTGGGGACGGGCACAGGGCACGGGGAAGGGCAGGGTTCCATCGGGTCTGGGTCTGTGGGACTCGCGCAGAGCCGGGTGGATCACCCGCGGGGGCTTTGCTGCTCGCTGTCTGCTCAGCAGCTCCCTCAGCGCTCCAGGAGGGCTCGGCCTTGGGGCTGAAGCATCCCCGGGGATTAGGGAGAGAGCCAAGACGATCCAGGACGTTCTGGCCAAGCCCCCAGAGTCCAGCGGCCCACGGTGAGGGCACCCAAACAGCTCTCCCGGGACAGCCCAGCCCCTCAGAGGTGCCCAGCTCCAGGGCAGGAGGTGCTGAGCCAGGCCAGCCCCATGGAGGCGGGACAGAGCCCACAGCATCCCCCTGGATCTCAGGCTCTTCCTCTCATTTTATGTCCTCCTGAGTTGTTCTGAGGAGCTGAGAGGCCCCAGGACACAGGTCCTGGAGGAGCAGGGTCCTGCCAGCACCTACAGAGCCCCAGAGGCTCTCAGAGCCTTGGAGGACACTCCAGACAGCAACATTCCCAAAGGATCTGGGGAATCAGAAGGGCTGCTTGGCTGCTTTAATGGCACGGGGAGGGGCTCTCTAAACATTGGCATGAGGGTGAAGGACAGAGGTACCAGTCTTTCACCCGTGGGAGAGGTGCCCAAACTAAACTAGAGGGGAAAACCCCAGCAGAGATGCCAGCCTTGCTCCTGGGATGGCTCTGGCACAGTCCCAGGCTGGCCTGGGGAGCTCCTGCTGTCCCCCAGTGCCCCAGCCCCAGCCTGGGCACGCTGGTGTTGCCTGGCAGAGATCCAGGCCTGGAGGAGAGAGGATCATTCCCAGCCCCTGAGCACACCCAGCCTGCTCCATCCCCGTTCCTGCTGGGGCTGGGAGAGGAGCCCAGCCAGGGCTGCACCAGCCCACACAGCACAGGAGCACCCTCCAGGGACAGCGGGGTCAGCAGGGCTCCTCCCGTTAACTTCCCCAGCCTTCTGCATCAGCCCCAGGGTCTGCACCCTCAGATGAAAAAGCACAGTCCAAATCCATCTGGGAAAGGTATTTCCACGCATTTCGTTGGTTGAAAAGGGAATTTAATCAAAAATTCATCTGCCAAAAATAACAACCACCCTGTGAGAAAGACAAGGCAGATCAGCTGACAAGCAGGAGCTTTCCGGGCTGGGAAGAGATAGAAACCCCTTGTCATCGACAGATGGAGATTCAGCTTGTTTACTTAGTCCCCATGACCTTAATTTTCTTAAATGTGCATTTTTTCTCTCTCTTTAGAAGACAGATTAGGGTCTTTCAGAGCCCATGGCTTGTAAGAACCTCACTCCTGCTGCCAGCCCAGGGCTGCCTTTGCCCCCACAGGTACAACCAGTGCTGGTGCCACCCAGCTGGAGAGGGAACAGCGCTTTTCCCACAGCAGGAGCCAGGAAAGGACCAGTCTGTGCTGAGCTCAGTGCTGGTGCCTCTGGACAGGCCTTACGAGGGGAAACACTGGGATAGCTCACCTCATCCTGCTCCACGTCCCTGGCTGTGTCCTTGAACAGGATTCCCACTTCCCTGGTCCCAGTTCAACCTTCCTGCTGAGCTCCTCAGCCAGCAAGCACCACTCCCTGAGCCCTGGGCTGAGTCCAGAGCTCCTGCCTGCACAAAGTGACATCCCCCATCCATGTCCTGCTGTCCAGGTGACACAGGGTGACCCCAAACCCCTTTGGACTGGCGTGGGAACCACCACTGCAGCAGATCCAAGGCACGTGGGACTGGTTTGCCATGGGATAAACTGGATTCAACCCAGCAGGGAAAGGGCAGGGATGGGGAAGCTCCTGCCTTGTTACACCCAGGGGGTTTAACCCCTGCTCAGAGGCTCCCCTCCATCCCAAAAGCAGCCACTGGGCAAAAGCTGCTCTTTGGGGTGAGTGAAGACCTCCCCACATCCCCCAGCCCTGCCAGGAGCACCAGGAAGGGGTCAGGGGAGGAGGGAGGCTCCGAGCCACATGTCCTGCCTCAGCCCAGCCTTGCTTTCTTGGGAAGGCAGCTGGGGAGCAATAAACAGGCTGGAAATGTGTCAGCAAAGCTTTCAGCTGGGCCTGGGAGCTCAGGGGAAGGCGGGGAGGAGATGGGGATCTACAGCAGAGCCCAAGGAGAGCAGCCACCGGCAGCAAACCTGTTCTGGGTCCAAATGATGTGCGCAGGGGAAGTTCTCCTCTCCTGTGCCCAAATTCTACATCTATCCCTTATTTGGGTCCAGAAAGGAGAAACTGAGGCAGGAAAAGCCACAAGATGAGATGGGGGGAATTTACAACGAGCATTTTGACCCCCAGGGACTCAGCTGGCCCCTCCCTGCCCCATCATTACCATCTCTCCCCCTTCAGCTTTCAGAGAAATCCCCCACAGCTCCTAAAGGAGAGGGGAATGATGTTCCTGGAGAAGCATCCATCTCACCAGACCTGGGAAGGTCCAGCTCACCCCATCAAGGTCACAGAGCAGGGAAAGGAGGGAGACGTGGGGACAGAGAAACTGAGGGATTTCAGGAGGTGGAAATCTACTCTCAGCTCCGGGCTGGGAGAGCTGAGCATCAATTTGCAGCTCCTCATCCTCCCTGACACTCACAGGGCCAGGGAAATCCTGCACCCAGGGCCAGGCTGCTCGGTGCAGGCTGGAGCAGGGAGGAGAAGGGACAGATCCAAGGTCACCCAGGAAGCAGAGGAGGAGGGAAGGAGCACGGATCCCTCCCGTCGTCCCTCTGTGCTGCACTGCCAAGAGCCAAGGGAAGGAGACCTGGCTGCACGTCACACTTGGAGCCCCAGCCGTGAGAAGCCAGCTCCAGGCCCCCTCCTGCTGCTCCCTGAGGTCAGGAGAGCCTCTCTGGTGGGCCTGGCAGTCCTTTGGGAAGCATCCTGCTCTTCAAGCCACGGGAAAACAAGAGCAGGACCCTCCCAGCAGCATCCAAGCTTCTCTCCAAAGCCCCAAGAAGAGATTTTTGCCCAAGGCAGAGTTTTTGCAGCTCTGCCCTGCCCCGAGGAGCTTCCCACAGCCTCTGCCACTCGAACCTCCCTTGTTCACCAGCCAAGGCTGCTCCAAGACACCTCCATCTTAAATCTGCTCCATGCTGGGGCTTGCTCCTCCCTGCTCGGCCTCTGGCTCCACAGGGAAGGGTTTTACCATCCGGGCTCATTAGGGCTGCTCCCATTCTCCCCTCGTTAAAACGAGCCCCGCTAATTAGCCCCCAGCTGCGGGAAGGACTCGAGGTGACCCAGTGCCAGCAGGGCTCTCCCCTCCCCACACCCGGCCCTGGGGAGGCAAAAACCTCCCATGGGCTCGGCGTGAGGAGGTGAGAGAGCACGGGGACACCTGCGAGAAGCTTCCCAGGAGCGGGGCCGGCTGGGGCTGAGGGCGGCTCGGCCACAGGCAGCCGGCACCTCCCGGGGAGGGGCTGGAGCCGCTCCTCGTCCTTGCCGTGCACAGCCCGTCCCGCTTTAGCATCGTGACACAGGAGAGCTGATGAATCAGAGCTGCCCCCGCTTCTGTCTTACACCCACCCCAGTGGCTCTCTCAGCTCCAGGTGTTATAAATAACCCCCAGCCCTCAGGGGAGAGCAGAGCAGAGCCGGGGCTGCTCCGGGCCCTGCCCGGCCCCGTGGGTGCCCGTCCCGCCTCAGAGGGGCACGGCCGGGACATCGCAGCGACTTTTGTCCCCAGTAGGTGCCCAGCAGCCTCCGAAAGGGCAGATTTGCCCGCGGGTCACGAGGTGGGCACGGGTGAGGAGCAGCCCTGGCTCTTGGGTTTGTCAGCCAGCACATGAGCCCCTGGATTCATCGGCCCGGGGCTCCTCTCGCATCTCAAACACACACAGCTGCAATAACGTGACACCAGAGCAAAGCCAGCCATCATATGATTCCTTCAGGGCTCGGTTTGATTCACCAGATGATCGTTCTGCACTCAGACCTCAGCCGTGCATTGCAACTCACCCGCTCCAGCCAGAGGTGACCGACTGAACCCCAAACCCGCCGAGATTTATCCCCAAAAGCAACAAACGAGCAGCCTCCAAGCCCCGCCGTAAGGGCTGCTTCTCCCTGTTGTCATTCATGAAGCTGCTGCCACGTTTGTAAACAAACGAGTCCAAAGGCAGCCCGGGTAAAAGCAGGGCCTCTCCTCCCACGGCCACGTTTCCCTGGACGTGCACAGGTCAGCATCCCATCTGGGGCGAGTTTGATCCTCGTGACTCCAGCTCTGCTGTAACTCCAGGTTCCCTGCCCTGTGCAAGCCTGAGGTGGAGTCACTCCAGATTTAAACCTTTTATTCCTTCTGATTTTAGCAGAGCTGTCTCCAGTTCCTCCCAGTGGACAGCTCAGACCCACATTTTATTTCCCTTGGAGCAGTCACAGCCCCAGCCAGGTTCCTTGACCTAGTCCTGACACCTCTGGAGAAATATTCACAAGGAACTCTCCGCCCTGCCGAGAATAGCTCAGCTGCTGCGGTGCTCCAGGTTTTTTTCCTACCAAGACCAGAAATAGTTACATCAGCTCTTGATGGATTCAAACCTCAGGTGCTTCAGACACAAGGCGTGATCCAGGAAGCAGGATTTCACCTTCTGGCTCCTCTACAAAGACCGGGGAGCAGATTTCTCAGCTGGTTTGAGCCCCACATTCCCGAGGTGATGGAAATTTGGGCCTGGCCAAGAGGCCAGCCCCAAAAACACACCTTTGGGTGTATCCAGCAGTGCAATGAATGCACAGAGGGGGCCAAGGGCTCCCCACATCCAATACTGGGAATTTCACAAAACCAGGACCCCAAGCCCCATTTTCTACCTCAAACCCAACCATCCACACTCAGGGAGCAGCATAAAAATAAAGAAGGGGCAACCCCCCCCCCCATCACTCCAGGGGCCAGGACTGGAATATTCATTGCAGCTTTCTCCTCTCCCAATGTTATTGTCAAGGTCAACCTGGAGGCTGCATTTCCACCCATCCTCAGTCGGGATGAGCCCCCCGGCAGCAGGAGCGGGGCAGGAGCCCAGTGTCACCCCCGGCGGTGACCCCCCACCCCCTGGAGTGCCTGAAGCCCTCTGCTGGCTCTGATGTCCCCCCAGCCCTGGATGCCACCACCCTGAGGGCCACGCCTGATGCCTCCAGGCTGGGGTGTCCCCTCCGTTGACCTCACCCTGGCCCTGAGCATCTTCCCCCGCAAAGGAGCCCGGTGGGGAGGGGGCACCCAGAGCCCGCGCCCACCGGAGAGGTGGGGGAGACCCCCGGCAGCGAGACCCCGGAGCGGGGATGGGGGCGGCATCTTACCTTGGCGCTGCGGCGGCTCCCGGGGAGGATGAAACCGACCCGATTCCAGGAGAAACTGGCCCGGTCCCGGAGGAAACGGCGCAGATTCCCGGTGGAAATCCCCCCGGTTCCCCCCGCTCCGGTGAGGGGCGGAGAGCCCGGGCGGCGGCGGCGGGGCCGGTCCGAGGCTGCCGGTGCTGCGGGGAGCCGGGCGGGCGGGAGCGGCAGCGGCCGGGAAAGGCGAGCAGCGGCCGGGGACGGCTCCGCGCGGCTCCGCGGTGAAGCTCCGAGGTACCGGAGGCTCCGCTCCGGGTCCCCCCCCCGCCCCGCCACCGCCCGGTGGATGCGCGCTGGGCTCGCCCGGCCCCGCTCGCCTTCGCCGGAGGGAGGTAACTCCGCTCGGCTCCCGGGAAATAAAGAAAGGGAAAAGCAATTAAAAAAAAAAAAAGATTAAAAAAAAAAATCAACGCGAAGGGACACGCAGCCCCTGACGCAGGCTTGAGTCACCAGGGCTGCGCGTCAAAGCTGGGGTGCCGGGCCAGCCCCCCTGCTCCGAGGGAGGCTCTCGCCTTCAAAAAAAAGTAGCATTGAGTCCTGACACAAGGGGTGGGTTTGGTTTTGCTGTGGGGGAAATAAAATCCCCTTAAAATGCCCCTGAGGATTGGCCCCAGGGGAGCCCTCCCGGGAGCTGCTTCCCCCGGGGGAGGGAGCGTTTGGGGGGTTGGTCACCCCCTTCCCCTGATTTATTATCAGAGTTGTAGGATGGTTTGCATTGGAAGGGACTTTGATGACCCCCTCATCCCCCCCCCTGCCAGGGCAGGGACCCTCCCACTGTCCCAGGCTGCTCCAAGCCCCATCCAGCCTGGCCTTGGGCACTGCCAGGGATGCAGGGGCAGCCACACTGCTCTGGGCACCTGTGCCAGGGCCTCCCCACCCTCACAGGGAAGGAATTTTTTCCTAAAATCTAATCTAAACCCACAAGCCATCATTATTTGAAAGAGGTTATTTCATATCTCTTTTATTATTTGGTATTTCAGGACTTTCTTTGGCTGGCACCACACAGGAGGGAGGCAGGAGGAGTGGCCAGGCCCCAAATTCTGCTCCCTCTCACTCAGGTGTGAATCCACACCTGGCCCCTTCAGCATGAGGATGCTCAGTGCTGCTCCTGAGCCCTGTGACACTCGGGGACCCCAGAGCCAGCACTGGGCTCAGAGGACACCACATCTCTGGCCACACCAGTTCCCCTCTGCCAGGGGAGCCCAGGAGCAGCTCTGGCTGGAGAGGGCCTAGCTGGGCTGACAGCCAGCTTTGAGATATTTGAGATATTTGCATTTATCATAGAATGGTTGGTGTTGGAAGAGACCTTCAAGCCCATCTCACTTCATCCCCACCATGGGGGACACCTCCCACTGCCCCAGGCTGCTCCCAGCCCTGTCCAGCCTGGCCTTGGGCACTGCCAGGGATCCAGGGGCAGCCACAGCTGCTCTGGGCACCTGTGCCAGGGCCTGCCCACCCTCACAGGGTAGAATTTTTTCCTAATATCTAACCAAAATTCCCTTTTTTTCAGTGCAAACCCATTCCCCCTTGTCCAGATTCTGAGGAGCAGTCCTGCCCTGGCTCCTTGTAGGCCCCTTCAGCTCCTGGAAGGCTGCTCTGAGGTCTCCACCTTTAACTCACCTTTAACAGATAAAATTCTTCAGGTAAAAGGACACCCCTTTCCTTGCCAACAGGACACGGGCAGCACATTCAGTCTGGACAAAGGCAGAAATACCTTGCACAAACACCTCAAGGGTGAACAAACCCCAAATCCAGGTTTTTAGGCCCAATTTCCCATTTCTGAGGCTGCTCAGTGTGGGGAGCAGAGCCCGGGACACCTGGAGGGCTCAGCCTTCCCTCTCCATTCAGTGAGAGAAACCTGATTAACCAGGAGAAGCACAGGGCTGTTAGGTTGGTTCCTTGCAGGGAAAAGAGGGAAAAAGATTTTGGATGAGTTCATTTGTGGTTCAGCATCTCATGGAAAAGTCTCCTGGTCCTGAAAAACACACATTCAGCTCATCCAAGCCCCAGGAATGCAGCCTGGGTGCATTTCCCAACCAGTACAGTGAGAAACCCTGAGAGGAGGAAAAACACCTTTGGAAGAGACAAACTCCAGAGGGTTCAAACGTGCAGCCTCACGCCAGGCTCCCTCAGCTCCTGGATTGCAGTGTTTATACACATTCCTGGCCTTTGGGCCCGTTTCCCTTTCCAGCCTGTTAGGCACAGAAGCATCAATCCTCCAGGCCCTCGGGAGCTGGGCCAGCACCGATGGCCATAACTCTGCCCAGGAAGGAGCCTGGTCACACTCCATTACCTGTGCCTCTCCCAGCCCAGCCCAGCCCTGGCAAGGGAATGAACCCGTCACACTCATGGCTTGAAACCCAAAACACCCTCCCAGTGCAAAATCCACGCTGCCTGCTGGGCTGGTGGCAGCATCTCCACATGATCCAGGGAGTGATGGAGGAGGGAAAGCAGCCTGGAAGAAGTGGGATGTCACAAGAGACACGGAAAGGAGGGAAAGGAGGGAAGGAAAGGAAAGGAAGGAAGGAAGGAAAGGAAGGAAACAGACACAGGCTCCTTAGAAAGTGGTCAGGGGTTCTCCTTTATTGTGGGACAACCTCCTCTTTTATACAGAATGTCAGAGGCCAGTTTGATTGGTAACACAAAAGTAAACTTTTCTACCAATTGGTCATCCCAGAGGGACATCAGAAGAAGGTCCCTCCTATAAGAATGTAAACATTCTTATATTTACAAAACATTGTTCTTCTGTTTACCAGAAGAAAGCCTGGGAAAGAACCCTTCTTAATATCAAAACAACCAGGCATGAAACTCAGGACTACAGTGGGATGTGCTCAGTGCCTGCCAGGGGCTGCTCTGGCCTCGTGACCTCTCCAGAGGCTTGGCACTTGCTGTGTTCGGAATGAGGCATTTGGCACAGCCCTCCCTGTGCAACATCCCTTTTGGTTGGGGGGAATAAAACACAGAAGCCAAGGATGAGCTGCCCAGGCTGGGAAAGGGGGACTTGGACAGGACAGACAGCCAGGACCTGGGTGGGGACACGCAGGGGACAGGGAGGGGAGAACCTGGCACAGGGTGCCCAGAGCAGCTGTGGCTGCCCCAGCCCTGGAAGTGCCCAAGGCCAGGTTGGACAGGGCTTGGAGCCACCTGGGATGGTGGAAGATGTCCCTGCCTGTGGGTCTGATTTTCTGAGCTTGTGAAATTCTCAGCCTGATTAGTGGCTGATTCTTCTGTGAGAGAAAAGCTCCTCTCACAGATAGTGAAAAGTAAAAAAGTCTTCTGTCTTTCACTTCTAGGTTTCTTATAATAATTCTCTCACAGATGTTGTTTCTATTATTTAACCAATGAAATGTTGTCTTTTCTAACCAATTATATAGTTCTTTATGTTATAAGAGTTGTGTGAAATTAATAAATTAGCCTTCTGAATTTCTTTCTACTTAGAGTCAAGCTCTTCCTTTCGTGTCCAACTGCGACACCTGCCCATGACAGGGGTGGGACTGGATGGGCTTTAAGCCATCCTTGAACCTTCATCCCTTCAACCCAACCCACTCTGTGACTCCCTGACTCTCATTTCTGGATTTTAGTTGCCTGCAGGCACTGTCTCCACGATGGGCCTGAGCTTGGAGGGCTGGGGAGGGGCAGCTGCAGATCCCATGGGCTGCAAATGCCTGCAGCAGCAAACTCTGCACGCCCAGATTAACTGAAAGAAGATCGGGTGACCTGATTAGGGGGTCTTAAGCAAAGAGAACTCAAAGATCCTTCTGAAGGAGCAGCTGAAGCAGCCATTCAGCTCCCTGCTCCTGCACTTCTCATCAGGGAGTAGGGATAACCCTGCTGGAGACGGGGAGGGCTGACTCAGTGACACCTGGAGGTGTCATAAATCCTCTCCTGTGGATTTAAAATCTCCCTTTGGTTCACCACACGTCACCAGAGTGTGGTGTTGGTTGGTAAACTGAGTCATGGAGATATTCCCAGGTGTTTCATAGCTAAAACCACACGAGACAAAGCTGGATTGGGGCTCTGCCATGAACATTTTCAGGACCAAAAATTCAGATTATGGCCCAGGCTGTCACACTGCAGGCACCAGCACAGGAGATGCCACGGGCAGGTGCGGGAAGGTTACGGCTGCATTTGGCTGAGGCTGATTCAGAGAGATTCAGGCTCAGAAAAAAATAAACCAGACCCTCAGCCCGGTACTTTTCCGACACCAGCCTGAGCAGCAGGAACAGTCTGGATTAAAGCAGAGCATGAGTAATGTCTCTCCTGGAAGAGCAGTGCCCCGGAGAGCCGGCGGAGGGCTGATACCAGGGGCCAAGGCAGACGCATTTCCATAAACGCTGGAGCAGCAGCCTATAAATAACTGCCTGAATTTACCGCTGCT
Source organism: Cettia cetti (assembly GCA_013401135.1). NCBI lineage: Eukaryota > Metazoa > Chordata > Aves > Passeriformes > Sylviidae > Cettia > Cettia cetti. The sequence goes on from VZUI01043122.1 coordinate 45,792, forward strand.
CTCATGTGACCCTGATCCCGCATTTCCCGCTGCCATCTGTCACCATGGAAATGGCATCACACGGCCACCAGCCATTCATTCATAGGACTGGGCCAGGGGAGGGGGTCTGGCCTGGGGGGGAGGCGTTTTAAAGGATGAAAGTTGTAATTTCGGGAGGAAAAATACAGGGGGGAGGTTTAGAGGGAGCGAGGATGGAGCGGAGCCTCCCGGGAGGGATGCGGCACTGCCGGCGTTTCCAAACGCGCTGCAGCCAGGCAGGGCTGTGGGGAGGGAGGGACAGACAAACAGACAGGCAGGCAAGCCGCGATGGACAGAAACCAGCCATGAATGGACACCTGCAATGACACGGGGATGAATGAATCTCACCCCAGGCACCTCGGAGCACCAGGAGGGAGCCGCTCCTCCCGTCTCATCTACCCCCAGCCCCCTCCTGTGCCTTTGGGAGGAGACGGCCGCCTTTGAAATCCACCTTAGTGCCTCCCCCACTGGCGAAACAGCTCCTAAACGCAGCTTTCTCCCCAAATCCAAGTGGGAACAGGGTGGGGATTTACAGGACAGTGAGTGCAGAGTGCTGGAACGCTCCGAAGATGATTTTCCACCTAAGCTGTCAAGCCGACCTACATTCAAGTGATAATAATTGCAGGGGATAAAGCCCTCTGCTTTCTAAATACGTATTTGCCTGCAAAGCCAGGGCCTGTCGTGGCTCATTCGGGGCCAGCGCTGCAAACGAGGAGGGAAAGGAGCAGACCCGGGGAAAGGAGAGCCCAGCCTGACTCAGAGCTGAGGAATTTCTGGCTCTTAGGGAGCATTTTCCACCCAAGAATCCGAATCCCAGCTCTCCCTGCCAGGATGTTTCTCTCATCCCATGAGGCAGAGAGAAGTGCCCAAGAATGGGAGAGGCTGCAGCGTGGCTGGGATCCCAAGCAGGGCATTCCCCTTGGATTTGCCTTCCCCATCACAGAGATGTCCCTTCCTTGGGGACAACTCGAGCCTGTGGCCATCGAGCACACGCAGACCTGGTGGTGCTTCCAAGTGCTCCCAAACCCCTTGGGTCACTCAAGAGTGGGATGACAACACCACAGGGGCAGCATAGCCCCAAAAAAGGGATTGATGTCAGATAACCCCAGCTGAAAACATCAGGAGTCACAGAGAAAATGACCTTTAAAAGCAGCACCTCCCTTTATCAGGGATTCCAATCAGCCCAGCCCGGTGCCCCTCCATGCACTCACCTGTTGGCTGTTTGTTTGTCTCCAGCGCTGGAAGGAGCAGGGATCATCTATTTTTGGTCTAGAGATCATGTCTGACAGACAAAAGGGTGGTAGGGAGGAGGCAGCAAGCCCTGTCTGAGCACAAGGAAACCACACTGCTTCCCTCAGCCCCGGGGGACAGGCATGCAGGGAATAAAGGGGACTCTGCACAATAGAGGGAAAAATAATAAACCCCAGCCCGGGCAGAGGAATGAGAACCATGTCCCATGGCCCCTGGAAGGGCTCCAAGCAGTGGGACATGCTTTAAAGAGCTGCTGCTCCAGAGTTCTGGTCTTAATTTTCTTGACATGCCAAGCTGCTGGTGGGGCGGACGCGACCGAGGCAATGTTGTGCAACGGGGAGAGTTCAGGAGCACCAGGGCGGGGTGGCACCACTCCAGCTCAGGCTGTCACAGCATTTCCAGGTGGTTTTAGTGGCTTGGATGCATTTTTGGAAGGGACTTGGGTGATCTCAGAGAGTTTTTTTAAGGTTTTTCCCATAGCTTGGGTGATATTGCTCTCCACACCAGACCTCCAGTGCTGCCCCTCGCTGTCTGCAGGGCCCATCGGAGCCAGCTCCATCTCCCTGGAGGGTTTGCAGTGGGACAGAGCCCAAATCCCTCTCTCACAGCTGGATCCAACCCTCTCTGCCCTGCAGAAAGGCCTGAGTTGGGATTTGGGACAGTCTCAGTTCCTGGACCCACTCTGGGGAGCTGCGTGGCTCTTGGACATTTTGTCCTTGGAAATGAAAATGAAACCCTTTCAAAGGCTGCTCAGCCTCAGATCTCCTTGCACAGGCACTGCTGACTGTGCTGCTTATTCCTGCAGGAGTAAAGAGAGATCTCAGCCTGACTTGGGACCATTTTCTCTGGGTGGGACTTGTGTCCCCCCCCCCAAGGCCCGAAGGGAGGACACAGCCCTGCAGGGAGGGAGTTTGCTCTGGTTTTGTCTGGTGCTGCCCAAACCAGCACTTGCCTTGCTCCTGCAGCGCTCACCCTGACTCTGCAAACCTGCCTGGTGCTCAACAGGGCTCAAAGTGCCAAAACCAGAGGATTTTCACCCCAACCTGCATCTTCTGTGTGGGACAAGCCTGTCCTGGCCTCCTGAGCCAACCCTTCTGAGCTGCTCATCATCCCTGTCCCTCTGGGGAGGTGACCCTCAGCAACTTGGCACCCAGCAGAATTTTCTACCCAGCTAATGAGAAGCAGCCAAGCACCAGCCAGCCAGTCCCCACCAGTAGCTGCTTCCAACAGAAGTCACCCAAAAAACGCCTCAGGGCGGCGCAGCCACAGCCCCGGCTGCCGGCAGCAGATGGCAACCAGGCGGCCACCTGCTGTCCCCAGCACTGCCTGTGTCCCCAGCCCTGCCTGCTGTCCCCAGCGCTGCCTGCTGTCCCCAGCCCTGCCTGTGTCCCCAGCCCTGCCTGTGTCCCCAGCCCTGCCTGTGTCCCCAGCCCTGCTCGCTGTCCCCAGCCCCCCCTGCTGTCCCCAGCCCTGCCCGCTGTCCCCAGCCTGGCAGAGCAGCTCCCTGGCCGTGGCCAGGGCTGGAAGCAGCTTCAGCTGGAGGATGGATCCCCGTGGGGCTCGTGCTCGGCCCGGCAGCTCCTGTTTCACCGGCTGCCATGTGATTTTGCCCTGGGTATATTTTAAGCGCTGCATTTGATGTCACACCTTCTTCCCCAGGATGCTGCTTTCCATGAGTTTCCAGGCAAAAGCGTTCCCAAATCTCCCTTTCAGCTTCCCCTCGCCAGGCCCAGAGCTACCCTGGCCTCGATTTCTCCCGTTCCCTGCAGCCTCCCACAGCCAGGTCACCCCTCAGCAGCCCAGCAGAGCTGAGCAGGGAGCTGATGTTCATGATCCCCTGGGGAGGGCAAGGAAAAGGTGGGGGAAATCGCAGGAGTGAGATGCCCAGCCCAGCTGGCCGTCAGGCTGGGGCAGGACTGGTCCATCAGCCCCCCAGGGTGGCTGTGGGGAGCCAGGCAACAGGGATGGATCCACTCAGGATGGTGGGTTCATCCTGCTCCCTGCTTCTTTTTGGAGCTTGGCACAAATGAAAAATCCTTCCTGTGTCCCAACAGAGCACCTCGAAAAGCCCCATCAAACCTGTCCCATCCGTTCCACCCCAGCTGCACTCCTGGATCAAAGGAAGTGCTGCATCCTGCCCCAAACCAGCACCAAGCCCCCAAATCCCTCACAGCCCAGGCTGGAGCCCCTCCAGCCACCTGAGACAAAGGACCCGGGCAGGGACAGAGCAGCACGGCTGCTGTGCTGGTTCTGGAGGCTGGGCAGGGCTTGGCAGCGCTGCAGCACAGCACAAACTGAGCTTGGAGCTCACAGAGCTCATCCAAAAACCTCCTGCCGTGTTCCCAGAGACCTTCACCCGAGCCTCTGGGCTGAGCCACGGCTGCTGGGGAGCAGCAGAGGGCAATGATCCAGCCTGCTTTTCCCTCCTCCTGGGAATTCTCACCTGCAGCTCTGTCTCAGCACATCCCGCTGGATCTCAGAGCCAGCACCAGGCTCACGAGTGCTCTTTGTCCTTCCTCGGATGTCCCCAAAGCAGGAGATGCTGTAGGAATGCCCACTGACCCCCCACGGCACAACCCCCCCCCCCTTCAGTGCCCTGAGAGCACCCCTGGTCCGAAATAAACCCAAAACATCTGGCCAAGGAGCTGTTTCCTTGCCCTGAACGCTGGGCACAGCCCAGGTTTTTCTGTTTGGATCCTCTGGCTCCCACCCAGCCAGGTGTTTCCACAGGGAACATTTCTGTTCTGTAACTGAACATCTCAGTCTGTGATCCAGCCCCCAGCCGAGCTGGACGGGCCCAGGGGGAAACCCAGGAGGGCTCAGGGCTGGGAGAGGTCACTGGAAGGACTAAAGCAGCCGATAAAAAAGAAAATCCCATGGCGGCAATTCGGCTGGAAACAATCACCCACGTGAAGACAGGCGGCTTGGGATGAGCTGCCCTGCCCTCCCCTCCCTCCTTGGTGCCCCTCAACCCTCCAAGCTCCTCAACCAGCTTTAAGGACAGAAAAAAGCCCCAAGGAATGTGAAACGCTGCTGGAGAGAGGAGCCTGGATGCCATCCTCCTCACCCTCCCCGCTGTGCTCCCATCCAGCGGGGAGAGGCAGCTCCCCTCATCAGCCCCGGGGCCGATTCCTCCCTCCCATCCAGCACACAGCCCCAGCCCGACAACAGGGCCAGGAGAAGGAATCGGGCTCGGGAGAGCTTTGAGGAGCGTTCCTGCCTGAGAACATCTCCCGGGATGAGCTCGGTGTGTCCCGCGGAGCCGCGCTGATGCGGGACCGTGCCTTGAGCGTCCTGCGCCGAGGCAGCTGGGCAGGAGGTCAGGCGGGGATTTTTCGGGCCAGGCGAGATTTCCTGCAGCTTTGCAAGGAGCTGAGAGAGGGGCGTTTTCATCCCTGGCCGGGGGTGACAGCAGGAGGCGGCTCGGCTGAGGGGGGAGGGGACAGGAGGTGCTCCCAAGCCAGCCGGGAAGGGCAGGGCTGGCTGCGCTTTGGGGTCTGCTTTGTACCTGCTCCACCCCCCCTCGGTTCTGCTCTCTCCCCCATTTCCCTCCCAGAGCTTTCTGAGCCGGCTGCGGGCGGAGGCTGCTCTGCCTTGCTCCACCTGGAGCCCAGGGAAGCCGGAGCCAGCACCGAGGTGGAGCAACGCTGGAAGGGATCAGGGAGGGATTCGCTCAGGGCCCCAGCAGACAGGACTGTACTCCCACCAAGAGCCCTTAGAGGCTCAGGATCCCCGCTGGGACCACCCTCCCCCAAGGGCACCCCCAGCACCTCCAACCCGGCCGTTCAGGGCCCTCCCGAGGCATCTTCCAGTGGAAACACCCCCCCTGCTCAGCCTTTAGTGGAAGCCATCCAGCCAGCCTCGGCCCTTCCCCCGCAGCATCCCCGCGGCCCCGGGCAGGAGGCGCTGCCGGGACAGCAGCACGCTCCATTGTCCGCGCCGGGATCGGCGCTGCCACCCGCGAGCAGCTCCGCGCTTCCAACAAAACTGGCAACGCCAGAGAGACCCCGGGGGCGGCGGAGAGACAAACAACCCGAGAAATCAACCCCCCGAAAAAAACAATGCAGCCTTCGGAGGCCGGGATCGTCCCCGCTGCAGGGCTCGGCCCCGGCTCGGTGTCGGGGCCACCGCCGCTGAGAAAGGGACCGCGGAGGAATGCGGCCACGGGGGGGTCCCCGGCACGGGGGGGCACGGGGGGGGTCCGTGCTTGGGAGAGGGGATCACAGAGCCCGTGGCCTCTCCAGAGACTCGGGGCTCTGTTTTGGCTGCTCCACCCGGAAATTTCACCCCCGGGGCTGACTGCAAACCAGGATTGGGGGGGAGGGGGTGCTGGGAGTCAAAGGAAGCGTTTGGGGGTGCAGGGGGAGCCGGGATAAATCATTCAATCAGGCTGATTTTATGGATGCTTTAACCTTCCGTTCTCTTTGGTACCTAGAATTTACAGCTCCTTCAAAGAGATGCTCGGAGCTGGAGCCAAGGACACGGAACACGTGGCAGCATCTCCGCAGCTGGGGGGGGGGGAAAGGTCGGGCAGGCCCCAGCCTCCTTCGTGCCTCAGTTTCCCCTCGTATGGAGCTGTGTCCTCAGCTCAATTCCTCAGCAGCTGAAGCTTTGCCTTTGCACCGTGCGGAAATTGGGGCTGGGGGTGCAGGAGAACGTGGGGGTCCTGCTTGGCTGGGAAGTCCTGGGGGATAAAACAGCAAAATAGAAGAATAAAAGGAGTCGGGAGAGAGAATGAGGAGAGGAAGAGCGAGGAGGCGGTGGCGGGGAGACAGACGGCACCGACCATCTGCTGCGGGTGCTTTTAATTGCTCGAGCTCGCTTCAGCTCCGCTGCCTCAGCTCTTCCGCAGGAGCTGCCGCTGAGCGGAGCCGGTCCCCGGCCCCAGCCTGGGCCACAGGGAGCCCTCGGGACGGGGCAGGGTGAGCCCCAGCCCCTGGGCACCCGGGGGCGATGGCAGAGCCGCGATGGCTCCAACACCAACCCCCCCCCCCCCCGGCCCGGGGGTCTCGGGCAGCCGCGCTGGGGCAGGGGAAGGAAAAGCTGCTTGGAGCAGCTGCAGAGGCTGCACATAACCAGGCAGATGCCCGAGCCCTCGCAGCTTTTTTAGGATGCCTCAATCCGAGCGCTTGACGTGCACCTGGGGCTGCTGAGCTCTGCTCCAGGCTGTAAATTCCCCTCTGCTCCCCCCAGCAGCTTCTTCTGATCCATCGGCATCCCCAACACCTGCCTGGTGCTCCCCGCTGCTGCCCCCGCACCTGTGACCCCCAAACCCTCACCCAGGGTCGCCCCCATTGCTGCAGCATTCCCCACACCCCAAAATCACCTTTGCCAATGGGCAGGAGCAGGAATGAAGATCAAAATATAAAATAAAATAAAAATTTGGGCATCCCTCCTGAGTGTGAGAGCAGGAATGCCCCACTGGGGACCAGCAGCATGCCCTGCCAGGCTGCCCCACTCCAGGTGGGTTTGGGGGTGCCCCCAAACACCACGAGGTGTTTGTGTCGGCTCTAACACCACACAAACAGTAACAGCCCTTCTCCCCACAGCCTTTATCCCTTGTTGGGGCTGGGGGAACCCCTGCTGTTAATTATTCCTTCACCACACACACAAAAAGCCGAGGGTTCCCCAGCACGGCTGGATTCGCTCTCCCAGGGCTGGTGCTGATTCAGAGCTGGGCACTGCCTGCCCTTCGGGGAGTCCTCAGGCTCCCCAAGACCCCCCAACCCCTCCTGGGCTGGAGCTGCCAGCCACCCTCATGGACCCCATTAACCAGAGCCTGTTAATTGCTGTACACAGCAGGGACAGGCCCGGGGGAAGTGCAGAGACAACGCTGCACCCACACACACCAGGAAAGGCAGCAGCAGCTGTGCCCAGCTCCTGGCAGCTCCTGGTGCCCGTGGAGGTGTGCAGGGTGGGACCACGGGGGATTCCAGTGCTTCACACAGGGAATACTGGGAACACTGAGCTGTCTGTGGTGTCTGATCTCAGGGGACACCTTGTATTGGTGTCTGGGGAGGCTGAGCTGGAACAGAGACTGGGCAGAGCCAGGGAATAAAGCAGGGATTTATTGAAAGGCCTCCAGGATCCACCTTGGGCAGGACAGGGCCTGACCAGGGCCACACCCAAGGTGGACTAAAAATGGTCACAAAATGGCTGATGGGTCACGAGGTCTCACATTTTTATAAGTTTTGGTCCATTTGCATATTGAGGTTTAATTGTCCAATTCCAGCTGCAGGTTGTGAGGTCCCATCCTCCTTGTTCCTCCCTGCAGCCACCCTTGGTTGTGCTTTGGGCTGAAAGTTGTCCTTGGTGTGCAGCAGGAGAAGGATTTGTTTTGTGTCCGTGCTGTGTGCAGAGCTGAGTGACCCTGCCTGTGAGCTCAGAGCTGCTCCCTGGGCAGCAGAGCCTGAAATACAGGAAAGCTCAAACTTAAGGCATCAGTATCCTGCAAAACTTCTGGGGTTGGGATTCAGAGGGGAAAGGCAGCCCTTCCCAGGTGAAGGCGTGAGCTGGCAGGAGGGATCAGGCTGGGAAGGCCAGGGGTGGGACAGAGCTGCACAGCCCTCGCTGGAGAGTCTGCAAACAGGATCAGCGCTGCCAGCAGAACAAATGTGCCGTGCCTGGGGTTTCAGTTCCCTCCTTAGGCAGGTCTGATGCTGAAATCCAAGGCTCCAGAGAGCTGCACTCGCCCAGTGCTGGTGTCAGGTGTGAGGAGCTGCTTGGGCCTCTGTCAGTGCTCAGCCTCTGAGCTGCTTGTTAATCCCAGAGGGAAAAATTATCCCAATAAAGCCAAAAGATGGGGATGGACCTGTGGGCATCAGTGAGGGTTAGAGCCCAAAAGCTCAAAAGAGGATGTGGGGGTGAATAAGAGTCCTGTGTTTGGGGTGAGCCGGCAGGACCAAAATAAAAACCTGCCTGAAGGATTCCCAGGCAAAACTGGGAAAATACATCCAGAGAGATCCACGCAGCAGCTCAGTGCAGTCAGCTGAGGGCACCAACAGGAAAAATCTGCAGGTGAAAGAAGTCAGATGCTGAATCTTGGATCAAATCCTGCCCCCAGCCCTCCCCTCCCTGCCTCACACTCCTTTTTCCAGCGCCCCAGGGAGGTTTATCCCAGGTGGATACGGGGAGCAGGGTCAGGCTGGGACATCCCAGGGTGAGACATCCCCCCACAAACTCAGGAGCTGGGGGGAGACGCGTCTGGCCCGCGGGGAGCCCTGCCGGGGAGGAGGCACACGCGCGCCTGGGAACGGGCTGCTGTTCCCAGGGATAAAACCCCAGGATCGGACATTAAAGCGTTAAAAGGGGGAGAAGAGCGATGGGAAAAGCAGAGAGCGCCTCTCCCTGATGCACCTCAGGCCATGAGGGACCTCGGGAAGCGCCGGCCCGGGACAGCGATCCAGCCCCTCTGCCCGCCTCGCTTCCCCGCGGAATTGCCTCTCCGAATGGCGCAATTAGCATGCGCAAAGGTAATTAATTACAGGTGGGAGGTGTATCAGTATCACCCTCACGCGACTGCGGTGATTTGGTGGAAACCTGAGGAGTGAGAGAGCGCAGAAAATAAATCACCTCCAAAAAGCGGGAACGGGGCAGCGCTGCAGCCTCACCACACCTCGGCACCAGCAGCCGCTGCGGGCGCGCTACCGGGAGAAATCCGGGATTCGGGCAGGCTCCGAGCGATCTGGGATTGCGGTGGATGAGTTATGTTAATGCACACGAGTCCCGCGCCCTGCTCCTTCCTTTTCCTCCCGCGCAGGGCTGGGATTTGTGGCCTTTTCCTGCTTTATAATCGCCCGGAGGGAGCATTAATGGGCAGCTGGAAGGAGAAATTGCAGGGCTGGGCAGCTGCTCGCAGTTTAGGATTGCAACGTGTTAATTACGTTAAAGGCATTAAATAATTTAACTGTGCTGATGAGGGAGGCAGGAGGAGGAGGGATGCTCTGGGTGTCCGAGGTGCTGGAGGAAATAGGATGTGTCACAGACACCTCGTTCCCCTCCAGTTCCTTTGGGGGGAAATAAATAAATCAATACATAAATAAATCCGGTTTTTAAGCTTTAACAGCTGGGTTTGGAGATGCTCAGGTTGTGTTTGGACACTCGGAGCTGCGGCCGCGCTCTGTCCCTGCAGGGAGGGCTCACGGCGACGGAGAAAGCGCTGCTCCTGCGGAGGGGCCCCCGGGAGCGGCACCCGCCGCGGGGAGCGGGGGGACCCCGCGGGCTCAGCCGGGGCCGGGGCCGGTGCCAGCGGCCGCCCTGTCCCGGTCCCTCGTCACTAGATGGCAGCGGAGCCTCTCGGTGCGGCTCGGGGGGCGCCCGCAGCCTCGGGACCCCTCCGAGCCTGTCCCAGCCCCCTCCCAGCCCGGGGCTGATCCGGGGGATCCCAGGGGGGATCCCAGAGGCGATCCCAGCGAGGCCGAGCTCCGAGGCATCGCCGTTGCCCTGGATACCGCCCGTTCTCTGCCTGAGGCTGTTTGGGCCGACAATCCGAGGGGTTGGGCTGCTCAGCCCGGATCCCTCCCGCCGCAGGCGCGGCTCTGGGCTCACCTGCCCTGCCCCTGTCTGGGCTCAGCACGATGCAGATCCCAAATTCCCCTCTCTCTCCTGGGGCTGCAAATAACCCTGCAGACCCCGTGCAGACCCCAGCTGTCCCCTCGGAATGGGGCCAAGGACAGGGACACCACGTTCTGCAAGCTATAAAGGAGAGGCAGGACAAGCCCTGGAGCTCCTGTGGGATAAACGCAGAGGAGCCTGCCTCTTCCACCAGGCACAGCCACAGGGAGCAGCACCCCAGGGCAGGTAGAGACCCCCGTGGGCTGGCAGCAGAGCAGGGCATTCCAGCACTCCCCAACAAGGAATTCAATAAGAAAATCAGTTTAGTTCAATGGCTGCAGTGGCTGGCACAGGCATGAAGCAATCTGGAAACCAGCTCCGTTCAATTACTGTGAGTTGTGGGCATGGATCAGCTCGGGATTTACAGAGCTCCAGGCAGGGCACTGGCCACAGCAGAGTGGCCTCTCAGAGAGGTCCTCCTAGGTTCTCCTAGCTCAGGACCTTCCCTCTGCCCTGCAGGACCAGCAGTCCTGCAGCTGAATCAATTCCTGCTTGGGAAAGAGACAGAAAGACTCGGAGGTGTTTTCACCCCAGCGTGGTCATGTCTGGGATGTGCAGCTGCAGGCTGAAACTCCTGGCTGGGATGCACGGGGATACCTGAAAAGTGAGAAATCCACCCCAAATTCAAGAGCAGGTGGGAGGGCAAAGCCCCCAGGGCCGGCAGAGCAGGGGGATGGCACAGCACAGGCAGAGATGAGAAAAGAGGGCAATAAATGAACTGGAATTACCCCGGCCCTTGCTGGGCAGAGAGCATTGCTGCAGGGCTGCTGTGTGTGACAGGAGACATCCCCCAGTCCCTTCTGCACCCACCTCCTGCCAGTCAGTGCCCCAGAGCAGCTTGGGAGGGAGATTTGGGGTTCATTTCCTCCTTTTGGACACGGCCAGGACAGACCCCAAATGAAGGGAGAAGAGAGATGGGACCAGCCCTGTCCCACTCCTTCCCAGACAGCAGGCAGGGTCCAGAGTGCCTAGCAAAGCCTAAAATAAGATATGACAATCCACAATGAGCACCCAGGTTTTTTTGGGGTGCTCCAGTGGGTGCTGGTGCACCTGGCAGTCTGAACCCACAGAATCCAGCACTGCCAGCACGGATCAGGGGGATGAAGCCCAGGACAAGCCCGGTGAGCAGCACTAAGAGCCCATCCATCCTCCAAAGGGATTTTTTTGCCATGGGAAGGAGGGAAAGCAGCGAGATCTGCTCATTCTCAGCCGGGTTTCCCCAGTCCCCCAGGAGCTGTGTTCCCTGACACCAGGGCATCGGATTTCCACGGCTGAGGATCAGCCTCTTATCACCGGGGCCTGCAGGAAATTGGGGCTGATGGGAGGCCCTGGGAGCCAGGATGGGGCTGGGGGGTTGGATCAGCAGCTGCCGGGACAGCCACAGAGCCCAGGTCCCTCTGAGGTCACCTACCTGTGCAGAACATGCTGGGGTGCACTCCAGAGGGGACTTCTGGGGGTTACCCCAGGGATTGCTGGTTTGGGGAGGGCACAGCACTCACCTCCTCCCTTCTGCCATCACCACACAGCTCCTGGGATGGGCACATGGAATAGGGCAGTGGGGAGAACATGAGCCTGTGCTGAGCTCTGCAGCCATGGCAGGGAGAAACCCTCATCCCCATCCTCATCCCCATCCCCATCCTCATCCCTGTCCTCATCCCCATCCCCATCCTCATCCCTGTCCTCATCCCCTTCTGCAGAAGGGAGGATGTTTGTAGGAGCATCCAAGAACCCCCCAGGTCACAGCCCCGGCCCTGTTACCCCGTTCTGAAGCAAGAGCCAAGCAGGAGGAGCAGCAATTTTCCAGCAGCCAGGGGGTGGCAGCGCCTCGGGATGGGGCCGAGCCCCTCCTGTGGGGCCTCCCCAGCCCATGCAGCCCCCCCAGAGAGAGCTGCTCCCCACCGGGGTGCCTGCCTGCCTCCAGGGGCTCTGCTTCCAGGCACCTCCTGCATTCCCTGGTGCCAGGAGGAGCCTTGGGAACAAGCACCACCCCAAAGCCCAGGGTTTGGTGGGGGGCACAGGCCAGGCTTTGGGATGGGGGCTCCCCATGGGAGGAGGTGGGGGTGTCCCAGCAGGAAGCAAAGGCAGTGGGATGATGGAGCTCACAGCGCTGCACGCCTCCTGCACCTGATTCCAGATGAATTCTGCTTCCTGTAACCAATTCTCTCCCACCCAGGGAGGGCAAATCCCCCTTTTGGGGCTGGAGAGAACCCTCACTCCTTCCCAGGAAAAACCTGGCCAGCTGTGAGCTGTTGTGCCCTTGCCCCAGACAGAAGTGGTTGTTTTCATGGGAAAAAGTGAATGGATGAATCCAGGGAATGGGCTGGGCTGGAATCAGTGGGTGGGTCTCAGCCTGCAGACCCCGCAGCGTCCCTGAATCCTGGGGCAGAGCCTCCACTGAATTAACGGAGTAAACGAAATTACCGCGGGCCGGAGGACACAGAGCCCTCGGCACCTTCCTCCTCAGGAAAGCGTTCCCAGGGGATGCTCCGCGGGCAGGAGGGAGGGGATTGCTCCAAAATCTCCTCCTGAGCATCCACTGCCCGTGCCCCGCACCCACCGCCGTGCCCCGCACCCACCCCCCGGTGCCCCGCACCCACCCCCGTGCCCCGCTGCTGCCGGTCAGAGCCGGAGGGATGCAGGGCGAAGCAGAGATGCTGAGCAGCCTCCCCACTCCCCATTAACCTTCCTCCTGCAGCTTTATCCTCTCCGCCGTCCCCGGCGCGGCTCCGGCCCCTCCCAGGCTGGGATCCCCCTCCCCAGCCCCTCGGGGAGCGCGGCAGGGATGTTCCGCTGCCCTAACAGCCGTGACTCCTCGGGCGGCAGCGGAAGGGGGGCAGCGCCGGGAGAGCCTCGCTGAGCTCCTGCCCGGGGCGAGCGTGTTGGATTCAGTTCCCCCGTGAGCTGAAGGGAAGGGGCAGCGGGGGCCGCGCCTGGGACCCATTAAAGCCCATCCCAGCATCGCACGTGGCCCCGGGAGCAGGGGGGGCTCCGTTTCCTCTTCCCCAAGCAGCGTCCTCCCAAAAAGAGGGCCAGGAGAGAACCCCAGGAGCAGGGGAGGATGGGGGGCCGGGCAGAGACGCTGTTGGGAGGGAAGGAGGGTGGTCGGTGCGGGTCAGACCCTGCTCAGGGAGTGATTCCATCAGCCTGGGAGATGTGCTGGCATCTCTGTTACCCAAATTAGCAGCGGCAGACCCAAATGCAGGGCTGCCCACAGGCTAAAATTCAGTGTCTGTGCTCTGAGAGCCTCTGCCCCAATGAAAACACCTCTTACAGACCCCCCCACCCCAGAGGATCCCCCAAGACCCCAAACCCTCCCGAGTGCCCAGCACGAGGGGTTCCATCCCCAGCTCCCCCCACCACGTGGGTCCCTGCTCCAGCTCCTCCCTCCAGATTTTGGGTACTGCACAGCCCAGCTGGGGTGGGGGACCCCCACTGAAGATGCTCAGAAGGAGCAAAAGCAACAAAGAAAATCACCAATCAACACTTTGCACCCAGAGCGGCCCATTCTGCCCATTTTCCATGAGGAATGTGTGTCATTTTTTTCCCAGACCCACCTCTCTAAAACACTCATTTTCCCCCAAATTACCTGAGTTGATGCCTTTCCAACAGGCTGCACATCCTGGGAGCTGGGTTCTCTGAGCCATCCCTCCAGGAGCATCCTCTCCCAGGCACGGGGTTGGCTGCTGTGTCCTTACCCCCAGATCCAGAAGGTTTTCACCCTGGTTCCATGCAGGAAGGGCAGCTCCTGGCTCTTTCTTCTTCCCCAATAACTCTGGGCACCGAGGTTTAATGGGAAAATGCTGTGGCTGTTTGGGCAGCAGGAGGAAGGCAAGTCTTGCTCCAATTTGGCAGAGGTCGCCTCCAGTTATTGCTCTGAGCTTTCCCTCCTGCTGCTCTGGAGGCTTTGAACCAGCTCAGATCCCATTAATGGGGTTAAGCAACAGCAGGGAAAACAGGGAGTTCGTAACAGAGGCAATACAGGGAACCTGCTGGTGTTTAGGGCCTGGTCCTGAGGGATTCGGGATTTCCATCACCTGCCACAGCCCCGCGGAGCCCTCGACAAACACCCTGGAAAAGATCAAGTCATGGAAACCCAGTGGGATTTTGGGGAAGGCTTCAGGGCCCAGAGCTCTCCTCCACCCCAGGGGCTCACACACAGCCCACAGCAGGTGAGGGACGTGTGGTCCCAGGAGCCTCAATGCACTCAGCAGGGGCCAAACGCCCTGTGGGACCCGGGGGCACTGCCCAGCCCCCTTGCAGCGAGCACAATCCCCCTGCACAGCCACCCCTCCTCCTGCTGATGTGTTTCTACCAATTAGCTTGCTCAAAGCAATTAAGGAGGCCCAACACCTCCAGCCATCACCTTCCTATCCCAGCATGACCCAGAGGCTGTGAGCAGGGAGCAGGGAATGTCCTGGAGCTGGAATGGGAAAGAAGTGAGGCTGGAGCTTCCCCAGCCAGGTGGTGTATCCACTGAAATTACAGAATCAGAGTGGTTTGGGGGGGAAGGGACACTAAAGGTCACCTGGCTCCGTCCCCTTGCCTTGGGTGGGGACACTGAGGGGTCTGTCTGTCCCCAGGCCTGAGATGGCAGAGGTCAAGGCCTCAGCATCTCTTCACTCTCAGACAAGAGCAAGTGTCCCAAAAACCTTTGTGCCCCATCAGTGGGTGTCCAGGGGTGAGCAAGCAGCCCAAAGGGAAGGAGAGATGGGAAAGAAAAGGGAAGGCAGCACAAGATCAACACTCCAGACAGCTCCATGGCACCTCTCACACATCAGCAGGGTTAAACCCACCCCGTGCCCTCGGGGGGGGCCTTTCTTTGGGTGCTTTAGAGGTTTTGGGGGGTGAAATTCCTTAAAAGTTCAGCAGCACAGGGGTTTTGTTTCCTATCAAGGAGCCTTTGAGCTGTGGAACAGCTTGGGCTCCTCGCAGGGGATTTGTGGTTGAAAGGTCAAAGCTGTTTCTGGTTCCCCTTATCAGCCTTGGCCGAGCCCGGAGGAAGCGAAGGGAAGCTCGGGGTCGGGTCAGAGGGGTCACGGCAGGGACGGGGCACAGGGGCACCGGGACCTGGAGACGAGGCAGAGGATGAGGAGAAACCCAGCAGTGGGAACTCTGACTCTGTCCCTGCAGCCAGGCCACGGGGGGAAGGTGTCCCCAGAGCCACGGGGGGACGGGGGGCACAGCGCTTGGGGCCCAGCGTGGATTTGGGCCCTGCAGCTGCAGAGCTGTCCCCAGGGTGCTCACTCCTCTCTGTGCACCTGTCCAATGTCCCTCCCAGCACTGCTGGGGTGGGGTTGGCTCATCCATGGGCATGGAGGGGGATCCCTGCTGGGTTTGGGGACTCCTCCAGGGCTCTGCAGGGACACGGAGCTGCCCCTGAAAAGGCCAGAAGCTGTGCTGGCTTTGCAGGACCAAGGCCTCCTGAGCTTGGCCAGTGCTGAGGGATCTGAGGGATATATGCCAATATGAGATACCAATAGAACTGAAGAGAAAAAGTAAAATTGGTCAACAGTCTAATTAAAATATATGTAGTATACAGTCTTATTATTATTTAAAAAAAATTACAAAATTATTGGCATGTATGAGAAAAATAAATTCATAGGTCAAATAGTACCTTGGGAGTGAAAGAAATTTTAACACTTCACTGTTTCCTTTTTCCCTCTAATTAGAAGACATTACTTCTTACAGAATTTTGTCAGGAGAGACAAAGATAAGCATAAATACTGAAAGATTTATTACCTGCAAGTGTAAACAGCTTTGATGCATTAAATTGTCTACTAACGTTAAATTAAAAAACGTGAAGTAAAAAATAAAGCTGCTAAATAGTATACTAAAAATTTAGGCAGTTTAATTTATAAGTTGTGCAATGTGCACACAGTGTGCATCCCATGGGACCACCTTGGCCTTAAACCCAAATAACTCAGAGCAGAAGCATCCCCGACCCAGCAAAGCTGAAACATTTCTGGGCTCAGCTCTTGCCCAACCCTGTCTTGATCGCAAGCTTCATCTTCCTCTTTCCATGCATCCATCCCCAACCACAGAACCAGGGTGTCCATCCATCCATCATCCATCCATCCATCCATCATCCCTCCATCCATCCCTCCATCCATCATCCATCCATCCATCCATCCATCCATCCCTCCATCCATCCATCCATCCATCCATCCATCCATCCATCCATCCCTCCCTCCCTCCCTCCCTCCGCTGCTCTGAGCTCTTGGACATTTCCATCTCCCCTTTCCCTGCTCCTCCTGCCCTTCCCTGCTGCTCACCCTCCGTGGCAGGGCCGGCCCATCCCCGCGGGATCTGGGATCAGCCGGGGAAGGAGGAGCCCCGGCACCGTCTGGATCCTGCAGGGCTCCCGGGGCTCTGGGCGCTGTCACCTCTCATTCATCCTGGCAGGCACAGGCGTCACCGCCAGCCCGATCCCTTGGAGTCCTGATGTGGACAATCCTGTTATGGAAAAACAAGAGCTCCTGCTGATGTGCCTGAGGGAGAGCAGAGGGCTCTGCAGAGCTGGAGGAGCAGGAAGCGCTTGGGAAAACACTGCCTGGGATGCTTGAAGGGGGTTCCTTGGGGCCAAGCTCCCCTGCCCTGGTTTCCTCCAGGTGTAAGGCCAGCCAGACATTCCCAATCCCCCAATAAACCGGCCAAGGGAGAACTGGGGGGTGTTTGCAACCCCTAACACCCGTGCCACAGCCGCGTGCCTCAGTTTCCCTTGGAAAGAGGAGCGTCTGTTCCGCTGGTGTTGGCTCCGTGGTGGCACCGTGAGGACAAGGACACATCCAGCACCCCCCGCCGAGCAGCCTGAAGTGATGGAGGATCCGGGTGAGCTCCATTCCACGGCTGGAAGCAGGAGCAGTGGGGAAAGGCAGCGCTGCCCCTGCAGAGCCCCGGGACGGCTCCTTCCCCCGCCACCAGCCACCAAAAAAATCCCGATTACTTTCAGGTGTCGGCCGGTTAATAAAATCAATCTTCCCTCTAGGAAAAAGGAGGTGTGCAGGGGGGAATTTTTTTTTCCAAAAGCTAAACACAAACCAGAAGGCAGCAGCCTGCAGAGGCTGGCTCCACTGTCCTTTCGGGACACGCTTGGAGACACTCGCCTTTATTCCTTCCCTCTCGTTTCACCCCAAGAAAAAAATCTCCATTTTTAGGAGCTGCTGAGAATTTATCCCAGGAATCCCAAGGCAATCCCATGCCACCAGCTTGGCCCTGGGCAGCTCCTCACGTTGCTGTTTGCTACAGATTTTCCGGAGAAAACCTTTTCTTTCCATGCAATAAATTTTCCACTTACATTTTTAAGGGAAGAAAATGTTTTCCGGTGCTTTTGCTGCCTCTCTGTCAGGAATGATTACTCCCAGATTTATTGGGATTTGCAAAGGAGGCAGCAGTACCTGGGATCTTCGAAACTCGCCGGGATAATGATGCAGGCAGAGCTTGTCAGCCTCAGATCTGATTTATGGAGCAAGATTTCATCCGTCCCGGTGCGTATAATTTACTGGGATCTGGAAGTGGCTCATTAGGGAATGGGATGAATAAATCCATCAGTCCCCCGGGGAGGGGAAGGGCTTTGTCCGGCTCTGCTTGCAGATCTCGGGGGGAATTGAGGTTTTCCTTGGTGGCGGCTGGGTTGGGGTCGGGGCCCTCACCGGCAGCCCCGGCTCAGCGCGGGATCAGCCCCGGGGGAAAAGGATCCCTGGGGGCGGGGGAATCACCCTGGGATATCCCCAGGATGGGTGGGAGCGGGGCGTGCTGAACCCGCGGCTGCGCGGATCCCAAGGGAGCAGGGGAAGCCGGAGCCAGGCGCGTTTGCTCCCACCAAGCTGGTCCTGGAACGGCTCAGGTTTTCTCCTGGAACGGCTCAGGTTTTCTCCTGGAACGGCTCAGGTTTTCTCCTGATCCCTCCCGGATCACAGGGTTCTTTCAGTCCCTTCACACTGCACAGCCAGGAGCTGAATTTCCCCAGCCCTCCCAAATCATCACCCCCCCCTTGATGCTTTTTTCCCCATTCCCATCATTTTCCAGCCATTTTCCAGATAAACCCTGCCCAGGGTAATCGCGTGGAAACCCAGAATAATGGAGCCCAGAGCAAGAGGCTCAGCCCAGCCCTGCATTAATGATGGGAATAAATTAATTTATTCTCCTCAGGGAATGAATTCCCCTCCATTTCCCGGGGATTAATCCCCCCAAGCCAGGCTGTTGTGCGTCCTATAGGAAGCATAAATCCACATAACACCCAAATTACTCTGATTTACACTCATTTCTCCAGCAGCCCTGTTAATCCAGGGGCCAGATCCTGCTCCTGATTCTGTAGATCTTAAATCCAAACTGATCCCACTTATTTAACGCCAATATTGGAGAGTTACAACTCTTAACAGGTTAAAATTAAAAACTCAAAAGGATTCAAATCCTACCGCATCCCAGCAAAGCAAATATTGCAATAAATTCCCTTCAATAATGGATGAAATAAATTCCCTTTAATCCCTAGTTGTTTTCCTGGTTTTCCAAGAGCTTTTGGGTTTTTAGGAGTCAAAAGAACCATTTTGCTCCCGCTTCCACAGCTTTTAATGGGATTAATGGCACAAACACACTTCCAGCCCGGATCTCTCCTGACTCCCACCCACTGCCGGCTCGGCTCGCCGCCGCTTCCAGGCTTCACTTCCACCCTTTTATTTTTATCAAATATATATTTTTGGAGCAGTTGGAAGAAAAAGGAGCCTGAATTTACCATCCCGAAGCACTTCCCAAAGAAGCCTGGAAATTCCCCACAGGGATGGAGCACAAATCTTTCCTTATTAAAGCAAAAATCCAGCTCAGCATCGGGTCGGCGATGGGAGAAGGGATCCACGGAGTCCCCTCTCCCTCCACGTGTAAAATTGAGTTTATGCACCCAAATTACCCGGGGGTGGAATTCTCTGACTGCAAGGAGGGAGCCGGATCCTCTTTTGAAGAAGTCCAAGGGATTTAAATTCTTTTATTCCTGCAGCTCCTCGAAAGGCCACTACATTTATTTATAAAAACTTGGGATTTTATGCAGCAGCGGCCAAAAAAAAAAAAAAAAAAAAAAAAACCAA